>JAWPHD010014673.1:0-59759 GCA_037043455.1 Cyrtodaria siliqua | reverse complement strand
TGACATAAGGTTAGATTGTGGTTGAGAATTCAGTTTGAAAATGACGATGATATACATTTACCCAGGAGTTATGATTGATATATTTTAGCATTGGGCGAAACATGCACGGCTGCCGTTGGATGTAGTGGTGATAACGTGGAATGTCTGGCAGCCACCCTCCTGTGTGTATGTTCCTCGGACTACGCGAGTGATGGGAGCACATGTATTTTAAATCCAGGTATGATAATTGAAAAACATATATTGGCATTATTTGACGAAGCCATGGCATTATTTGACGAAGCCAGTACTCTGAGGTTTTGACACGTTTTGTATACGTTTTCTGTACACTTTTAACGCCATTTTTTAATTTACGTAAAAAGAGACGATGAAGAATGTAACAGTACATTAAAGTTTTGTCTGGATTTTTTTTCCCTATATATAAACAGACACACAATATATTAGATGTTTTTTATTTGACATGACGCGAAATTTGTATGAAATGCGCATGAAAAAATATCACGAGAGAACAAATTGCCTGCGTACAAATGGAATACAAGAAATGAGATGAATATGCTAAAAGCTGGAACGCCTCATTCAGCTAACACCAAGCATGAAACAATTTTGTGTCTCGACAAATGTGCAACTACAAACGACAAGTCTTCCCAAAAGACACAGCGGTTCAAAAAAGGTTGTCACGCAACTTCAAAGCAAACAAGGAAGAGCGACAAAGTTAATAAACATATTTGATGAGCATTCTCGACAAATAAGACAAACCGAACAGCGGTTTTGAAATTTGTTGCACTGCATAAGTGGGTGGGGTATTTTTCTAATATTGTCAATAGCTGAAATAAATAATTTGCTATACAAACACATACCTGTTAGATGTCATATGAAGCTGCTTTCTGTGAACATGTCCCTGGCATAGTGTCGGTATATTGTATCCATTTGAACCCAACAGAGACGAGAACTAAACTTCCAGAAACAATGTATTGACTCGCAAGCACAAACTTTTTTTGGCAAATACAATCGAATATCCAACTTTCGCGGAATAGTTGATACTGCATGTACATGTGTATGCACTGAAATATGCACTGACAACATTTATATTGCGTTTCATCAGGATGTTTCATCGCCTGGAATCCATATCGACATTACGGAAGTGGTTTGGGAGTTCACTACAAACAGCATACACAAAATAATCCATGATGATCAAAGTATGGTCCATTTTCATATGCCAAATCACTAATTTATGGCCAAATCCAACTAAAGTTCATTGCAATTCATCATAAAATGTTCAATTCAACTTTTTCACACAGTTGAAAACATCAAACTCAGAAATATTGATCTGTGTCAATGAAAGCTGTACTGAAAGCGTCTGGCTGATTGTTTCTGTTAAGGTCTCACAACACACTTCGATTTTACTGTGTTGGCCATAGGCAGTAAAGTCCAATTTTCCATTCTGAATCAAGCGTTTAGTCTAAAAGTATTTTTTTGGGAAAATACAGTTACTGCTGCTCATAAAAATCCACAAAATCTGGTACATAGCCCAGTTTGGTTTTTTTTTAATGTGAGTGGTGGCAGTCAAGGTACTCTTTTCGGCTTTCACTAAACAGTTTGCACCTAAATTCATACGCATTTTGAGCACCCACAAATGTGTCACATTTTGCTGTCAGTGTCGTCTAATCGCTGTTCATCCAATCTCACACTATTGTTTTCTCACCTGCAACAAGAAAAGAAAATATCCATGGGCAATTATTAAAATATCTCAAACCGAAGAACACACCCCTACTTTTTATGGTGTAAGAATCATCCTACAGTCACATGCAAGGGAGCTAAGTGTGTAGTGAGATCTTAAACCTCTGCCGCCATCTGTATGTATTATGTTGTTGTGTAACATTGTTATCATGTTGATCATGTTTATGAATAATGCTAACTTTGAATTTGTTATGCTGATTGTTATATTGCTATATAATTATGTATTTGTATGTATGTAAATATTGCTTTAGAGGGCCCCAAGGAAGATTAGTTTATACTAATTGGGTTACCCTCTGCAAATAAAGACTTTCATTCATTCATTCATTCATTCATTCATGTTGGACTTGTGTATCTACATTGACATAAGGTTAGATTGTGGTTGAGAATTCAGTTTGAAAATGACGATGATATACATTTACCCAGGAGTTATGATTGATATATTTTAGCATTGGGCGAAACATGCACGGCTGCCGTTGGATGTAGTGGTGATAACGTGGAATGTCTGGCAGCCACCCTCCTGTGTGTATGTTCCTCGGACTACGCGAGTGATGGGAGCACATGTATTTTAAATCCAGGTATGATAATTGAAAAACATATATTGGCATTATTTGACGAAGCCATGGCATTATTTGACGAAGCCAGTACTCTGAGGTTTTGACACGTTTTGTATACGTTTTCTGTACACTTTTAACGCCATTTTTTAATTTACGTAAAAAGAGACGATGAAGAATGTAACAGTACATTAAAGTTTTGTCTGGATTTTTTTTCCCTATATATAAACAGACACACAATATATTAGATGTTTTTTATTTGACATGACGCGAAATTTGTATGAAATGCGCATGAAAAAATATCACGAGAGAACAAATTGCCTGCGTACAAATGGAATACAAGAAATGAGATGAATATGCTAAAAGCTGGAACGCCTCATTCAGCTAACACCAAGCATGAAACAATTTTGTGTCTCGACAAATGTGCAACTACAAACGACAAGTCTTCCCAAAAGACACAGCGGTTCAAAAAAGGTTGTCACGCAACTTCAAAGCAAACAAGGAAGAGCGACAAAGTTAATAAACATATTTGATGAGCATTCTCGACAAATAAGACAAACCGAACAGCGGTTTTGAAATTTGTTGCACTGCATAAGTGGGTGGGGTATTTTTCTAATATTGTCAATAGCTGAAATAAATAATTTGCTATACAAACACATACCTGTTAGATGTCATATGAAGCTGCTTTCTGTGAACATGTCCCTGGCATAGTGTCGGTATATTGTATCCATTTGAACCCAACAGAGACGAGAACTAAACTTCCAGAAACAATGTATTGACTCGCAAGCACAAACTTTTTTTGGCAAATACAATCGAATATCCAACTTTCGCGGAATAGTTGATACTGCATGTACATGTGTATGCACTGAAATATGCACTGACAACATTTATATTGCGTTTCATCAGGATGTTTCATCGCCTGGAATCCATATCGACATTACGGAAGTGGTTTGGGAGTTCACTACAAACAGCATACACAAAATAATCCATGATGATCAAAGTATGGTCCATTTTCATATGCCAAATCACTAATTTATGGCCAAATCCAACTAAAGTTCATTGCAATTCATCATAAAATGTTCAATTCAACTTTTTCACACAGTTGAAAACATCAAACTCAGAAATATTGATCTGTGTCAATGAAAGCTGTACTGAAAGCGTCTGGCTGATTGTTTCTGTTAAGGTCTCACAACACACTTCGATTTTACTGTGTTGGCCATAGGCAGTAAAGTCCAATTTTCCATTCTGAATCAAGCATTTAGTCTAAAAGTATTTTTTTGGGAAAATACAGTTACTGCTGCTCATAAAAATCCACAAAATCTGGTACATAGCCCAGTTTGGTTTTTTTTTAATGTGAGTGGTGGCAGTCAAGGTACTCTTTTCGGCTTTCACTAAACAGTTTGCACCTAAATTCATACGCATTTTGAGCACCCACAAATGTGTCACATTTTGCTGTCAGTGTCGTCTAATCGCTGTTCATCCAATCTCACACTATTGTTTTCTCACCTGCAACAAGAAAAGAAAATATCCATGGGCAATTATTAAAATATCTCAAACCGAAGAACACACCCCTACTTTTTATGGTGTAAGAATCATCCTACAGTCACATGCAAGGGAGCTAAGTGTGTAGTGAGATCTTAAACCTCTGCCGCCATCTGTATGTATTATGTTGTTGTGTAACATTGTTATCATGTTGATCATGTTTATGAATAATGCTAACTTTGAATTTGTTATGCTGATTGTTATTTTGCTATATAATTATGTATTTGTATGTATGTAAATATTGCTTTAGAGGGCCCCAAGGAAGATTAGTTTATACTAATTGGGTTACCCTCTGCAAATAAAGACTTTCATTCATTCATTCATTCATTCATTCATTCATGTTGGACTTGTGTATCTACATTGACATAAGGTTAGATTGTGGTTGAGAATTCAGTTTGAAAATGACGATGATATACATTTACCCAGGAGTTATGATTGATATATTTTAGCATTGGGCGAAACATGCACGGCTGCCGTTGGATGTAGTGGTGATAACGTGGAATGTCTGGCAGCCACCCTCCTGTGTGTATGTTCCTCGGACTACGCGAGTGATGGGAGCACATGTATTTTAAATCCAGGTATGATAATTGAAAAACATATATTGGCATTATTTGACGAAGCCATGGCATTATTTGACGAAGCCAGTACTCTGAGGTTTTGACACGTTTTGTATACGTTTTCTGTACACTTTTAACGCCATTTTTTAATTTACGTAAAAAGAGACGATGAAGAATGTAACAGTACATTAAAGTTTTGTCTGGATTTTTTTTCCCTATATATAAACAGACACACAATATATTAGATGTTTTTTATTTGACATGACGCGAAATTTGTATGAAATGCGCATGAAAAAATATCACGAGAGAACAAATTGCCTGCGTACAAATGGAATACAAGAAATGAGATGAATATGCTAAAAGCTGGAACGCCTCATTCAGCTAACACCAAGCATGAAACAATTTTGTGTCTCGACAAATGTGCAACTACAAACGACAAGTCTTCCCAAAAGACACAGCGGTTCAAAAAAGGTTGTCACGCAACTTCAAAGCAAACAAGGAAGAGCGACAAAGTTAATAAACATATTTGATGAGCATTCTCGACAAATAAGACAAACCGAACAGCGGTTTTGAAATTTGTTGCACTGCATAAGTGGGTGGGGTATTTTTCTAATATTGTCAATAGCTGAAATAAATAATTTGCTATACAAACACATACCTGTTAGATGTCATATGAAGCTGCTTTCTGTGAACATGTCCCTGGCATAGTGTCGGTATATTGTATCCATTTGAACCCAACAGAGACGAGAACTAAACTTCCAGAAACAATGTATTGACTCGCAAGCACAAACTTTTTTTGGCAAATACAATCGAATATCCAACTTTCGCGGAATAGTTGATACTGCATGTACATGTGTATGCACTGAAATATGCACTGACAACATTTATATTGCGTTTCATCAGGATGTTTCATCGCCTGGAATCCATATCGACATTACGGAAGTGGTTTGGGAGTTCACTACAAACAGCATACACAAAATAATCCATGATGATCAAAGTATGGTCCATTTTCATATGCCAAATCACTAATTTATGGCCAAATCCAACTAAAGTTCATTGCAATTCATCATAAAATGTTCAATTCAACTTTTTCACACAGTTGAAAACATCAAACTCAGAAATATTGATCTGTGTCAATGAAAGCTGTACTGAAAGCGTCTGGCTGATTGTTTCTGTTAAGGTCTCACAACACACTTCGATTTTACTGTGTTGGCCATAGGCAGTAAAGTCCAATTTTCCATTCTGAATCAAGCATTTAGTCTAAAAGTATTTTTTTGGGAAAATACAGTTACTGCTGCTCATAAAAACCCACAAAATCTGGTACATAGCCCAGTTTGGTTTTTTTTTAATGTGAGTGGTGGCAGTCAAGGTACTCTTTTCGGCTTTCACTAAACAGTTTGCACCTAAATTCATACGCATTTTGAGCACCCACAAATGTGTCACATTTTGCTGTCAGTGTCGTCTAATTGCTGTTCATCCAATCTCACACTATTGTTTTCTCACCTGCAACAAGAAAAGAAAATATCCATGGGCAATTATTAAAATATCTCAAACCGAAGAACACACCCCTACTTTTTATGGTGTAAGAATCATCCTACAGTCACATGCAAGGGAGCTAAGTGTGTAGTGAGATCTTAAACCTCTGCCGCCATCTGTATGTATTATGTTGTTGTGTAACATTGTTATCATGTTGATCATGTTTATGAATAATGCTAACTTTGAATTTGTTATGCTGATTGTTATATTGCTATATAATTATGTATTTGTATGTATGTAAATATTGCTTTAGAGGGCCCCAAGGAAGATTAGTTTATACTAATTGGGTTACCCTCTGCAAATAAAGACTTTCATTCAACCATTCATTCATTCATTCATTCATTCATTCATGTTGGACTTGTGTATCTACATTGACATAAGGTTAGATTGTGGTTGAGAATTCAGTTTGAAAATGACGATGATATACATTTACCCAGGAGTTATGATTGATATATTTTAGCATTGGGCGAAACATGCACGGCTGCCGTTGGATGTAGTGGTGATAACGTGGAATGTCTGGCAGCCACCCTCCTGTGTGTATGTTCCTCGGACTACGCGAGTGATGGGAGCACATGTATTTTAAATCCAGGTATGATAATTGAAAAACATATATTGGCATTATTTGACGAAGCCATGGCATTATTTGACGAAGCCAGTACTCTGAGGTTTTGACACGTTTTGTATACGTTTTCTGTACACTTTTAACGCCATTTTTTAATTTACGTAAAAAGAGACGATGAAGAATGTAACAGTACATTAAAGTTTTGTCTGGATTTTTTTTCCCTATATATAAACAGACACACAATATATTAGATGTTTTTTATTTGACATGACGCGAAATTTGTATGAAATGCGCATGAAAAAATATCACGAGAGAACAAATTGCCTGCGTACAAATGGAATACAAGAAATGAGATGAATATGCTAAAAGCTGGAACGCCTCATTCAGCTAACACCAAGCATGAAACAATTTTGTGTCTCGACAAATGTGCAACTACAAACGACAAGTCTTCCCAAAAGACACAGCGGTTCAAAAAAGGTTGTCACGCAACTTCAAAGCAAACAAGGAAGAGCGACAAAGTTAATAAACATATTTGATGAGCATTCTCGACAAATAAGACAAACCGAACAGCGGTTTTGAAATTTGTTGCACTGCATAAGTGGGTGGGGTATTTTTCTAATATTGTCAATAGCTGAAATAAATAATTTGCTATACAAACACATACCTGTTAGATGTCATATGAAGCTGCTTTCTGTGAACATGTCCCTGGCATAGTGTCGGTATATTGTATCCATTTGAACCCAACAGAGACGAGAACTAAACTTCCAGAAACAATGTATTGACTCGCAAGCACAAACTTTTTTTGGCAAATACAATCGAATATCCAACTTTCGCGGAATAGTTGATACTGCATGTACATGTGTATGCACTGAAATATGCACTGACAACATTTATATTGCGTTTCATCAGGATGTTTCATCGCCTGGAATCCATATCGACATTACGGAAGTGGTTTGGGAGTTCACTACAAACAGCATACACAAAATAATCCATGATGATCAAAGTATGGTCCATTTTCATATGCCAAATCACTAATTTATGGCCAAATCCAACTAAAGTTCATTGCAATTCATCATAAAATGTTCAATTCAACTTTTTCACACAGTTGAAAACATCAAACTCAGAAATATTGATCTGTGTCAATGAAAGCTGTACTGAAAGCGTCTGGCTGATTGTTTCTGTTAAGGTCTCACAACACACTTCGATTTTACTGTGTTGGCCATAGGCAGTAAAGTCCAATTTTCCATTCTGAATCAAGCATTTAGTCTAAAAGTATTTTTTTGGGAAAATACAGTTACTGCTGCTCATAAAAACCCACAAAATCTGGTACATAGCCCAGTTTGGGTTTTTTTTAATGTGAGTGGTGGCAGTCAAGGTACTCTTTTCGGCTTTCACTAAACAGTTTGCACCTAAATTCATACGCATTTTGAGCACCCACAAATGTGTCACATTTTGCTGTCAGTGTCGTCTAATCGCTGTTCATCCAATCTCACACTATTGTTTTCTCACCTGCAACAAGAAAAGAAAATATCCATGGGCAATTATTAAAATATCTCAAACCGAAGAACACACCCCTACTTTTTATGGTGTAAGAATCATCCTACAGTCACATGCAAGGGAGCTAAGTGTGTAGTGAGATCTTAAACCTCTGCCGCCATCTGTATGTATTATGTTGTTGTGTAACATTGTTATCATGTTGATCATGTTTATGAATAATGCTAACTTTGAATTTGTTATGCTGATTGTTATATTGCTATATAATTATGTACTTGTATGTATGTAAATATTGCTTTAGAGGGCCCCAAGGAAGATTAGTTTATACTAATTGGGTTACCCTCTGCAAATAAAGACTTTCATTCATTCATTCATTCATTCATTCATTCATTCATTCATTCATGTTGGACTTGTGTATCTACATTGACATAAGGTTAGATTGTGGTTGAGAATTCAGTTTGAAAATGACGATGATATACATTTACCCAGGAGTTATGATTGATATATTTTAGCATTGGGCGAAACATGCACGGCTGCCGTTGGATGTAGTGGTGATAACGTGGAATGTCTGGCAGCCACCCTCCTGTGTGTATGTTCCTCGGACTACGCGAGTGATGGGAGCACATGTATTTTAAATCCAGGTATGATAATTGAAAAACATATATTGGCATTATTTGACGAAGCCATGGCATTATTTGACGAAGCCAGTACTCTGAGGTTTTGACACGTTTTGTATACGTTTTCTGTACACTTTTAACGCCATTTTTTAATTTACGTAAAAAGAGACGATGAAGAATGTAACAGTACATTAAAGTTTTGTCTGGATTTTTTTTCCCTATATATAAACAGACACACAATATATTAGATGTTTTTTATTTGACATGACGCGAAATTTGTATGAAATGCGCATGAAAAAATATCACGAGAGAACAAATTGCCTGCGTACAAATGGAATACAAGAAATGAGATGAATATGCTAAAAGCTGGAACGCCTCATTCCGCTAACACCAAGCATGAAACAATTTTGTGTCTCGACAAATGTGCAACTACAAACGACAAGTCTTCCCAAAAGACACAGCGGTTCAAAAAAGGTTGTCACGCAACTTCAAAGCAAACAAGGAAGAGCGACAAAGTTAATAAACATATTTGATGAGCATTCTCGACAAATAAGACAAACCGAACAGCGGTTTTGAAATTTGTTGCACTGCATAAGTGGGTGGGGTATTTTTCTAATATTGTCAATAGCTGAAATAAATAATTTGCTATACAAACACATACCTGTTAGATGTCATATGAAGCTGCTTTCTGTGAACATGTCCCTGGCATAGTGTCGGTATATTGTATCCATTTGAACCCAACAGAGACGAGAACTAAACTTCCAGAAACAATGTATTGACTCGCAAGCACAAACTTTTTTTGGCAAATACAATCGAATATCCAACTTTCGCGGAATAGTTGATACTGCATGTACATGTGTATGCACTGAAATATGCACTGACAACATTTATATTGCGTTTCATCAGGATGTTTCATCGCCTGGAATCCATATCGACATTACGGAAGTGGTTTGGGAGTTCACTACAAACAGCATACACAAAATAATCCATGATGATCAAAGTATGGTCCATTTTCATATGCCAAATCACTAATTTATGGCCAAATCCAACTAAAGTTCATTGCAATTCATCATAAAATGTTCAATTCAACTTTTTCACACAGTTGAAAACATCAAACTCAGAAATATTGATCTGTGTCAATGAAAGCTGTACTGAAAGCGTCTGGCTGATTGTTTCTGTTAAGGTCTCACAACACACTTCGATTTTACTGTGTTGGCCATAGGCAGTAAAGTCCAATTTTCCATTCTGAATCAAGCATTTAGTCTAAAAGTATTTTTTTGGGAAAATACAGTTACTGCTGCTCATAAAACCCCACAAAATCTGGTACATAGCCCAGTTTGGTTTTTTTTTAATGTGAGTGGTGGCAGTCAAGGTACTCTTTTCGGCTTTCACTAAACAGTTTGCACCTAAATTCATACGCATTTTGAGCACCCACAAATGTGTCACATTTTGCTGTCAGTGTCGTCTAATCGCTGTTCATCCAATCTCACACTATTGTTTTCTCACCTGCAACAAGAAAAGAAAATATCCATGGGCAATTATTAAAATATCTCAAACCGAAGAACACACCCCTACTTTTTATGGTGTAAGAATCATCCTACAGTCACATGCAAGGGAGCTAAGTGTGTAGTGAGATCTTAAACCTCTGCCGCCATCTGTATGTATTATGTTGTTGTGTAACATTGTTATCATGTTGATCATGTTTATGAATAATGCTAACTTTGAATTTGTTATGCTGATTGTTATATTGCTATATAATTATGTATTTGTATGTATGTAAATATTGCTTTAGAGGGCCCCAAGGAAGATTAGTTTATACTAATTGGGTTACCCTCTGCAAATAAAGACTTTCATTCATTCATTCATTCATTCATTCATTCATTCATGTTGGACTTGTGTATCTACATTGACATAAGGTTAGATTGTGGTTGAGAATTCAGTTTGAAAATGACGATGATATACATTTACCCAGGAGTTATGATTGATATATTTTAGCATTGGGCGAAACATGCACGGCTGCCGTTGGATGTAGTGGTGATAACGTGGAATGTCTGGCAGCCACCCTCCTGTGTGTATGTTCCTCGGACTACGCGAGTGATGGGAGCACATGTATTTTAAATCCAGGTATGATAATTGAAAAACATATATTGGCATTATTTGACGAAGCCATGGCATTATTTGACGAAGCCAGTACTCTGAGGTTTTGACACGTTTTGTATACGTTTTCTGTACACTTTTAACGCCATTTTTTAATTTACGTAAAAAGAGACGATGAAGAATGTAACAGTACATTAAAGTTTTGTCTGGATTTTTTTTCCCTATATATAAACAGACACACAATATATTAGATGTTTTTTATTTGACATGACGCGAAATTTGTATGAAATGCGCATGAAAAAATATCACGAGAGAACAAATTGCCTGCGTACAAATGGAATACAAGAAATGAGATGAATATGCTAAAAGCTGGAACGCCTCATTCAGCTAACACCAAGCATGAAACAATTTTGTGTCTCGACAAATGTGCAACTACAAACGACAAGTCTTCCCAAAAGACACAGCGGTTCAAAAAAGGTTGTCACGCAACTTCAAAGCAAACAAGGAAGAGCGACAAAGTTAATAAACATATTTGATGAGCATTCTCGACAAATAAGACAAACCGAACAGCGGTTTTGAAATTTGTTGCACTGCATAAGTGGGTGGGGTATTTTTCTAATATTGTCAATAGCTGAAATAAATAATTTGCTATACAAACACATACCTGTTAGATGTCATATGAAGCTGCTTTCTGTGAACATGTCCCTGGCATAGTGTCGGTATATTGTATCCATTTGAACCCAACAGAGACGAGAACTAAACTTCCAGAAACAATGTATTGACTCGCAAGCACAAACTTTTTTTGGCAAATACAATCGAATATCCAACTTTCGCGGAATAGTTGATACTGCATGTACATGTGTATGCACTGAAATATGCACTGACAACATTTATATTGCGTTTCATCAGGATGTTTCATCGCCTGGAATCCATATCGACATTACGGAAGTGGTTTGGGAGTTCACTACAAACAGCATACACAAAATAATCCATGATGATCAAAGTATGGTCCATTTTCATATGCCAAATCACTAATTTATGGCCAAATCCAACTAAAGTTCATTGCAATTCATCATAAAATGTTCAATTCAACTTTTTCACACAGTTGAAAACATCAAACTCAGAAATATTGATCTGTGTCAATGAAAGCTGTACTGAAAGCGTCTGGCTGATTGTTTCTGTTAAGGTCTCACAACACACTTCGATTTTACTGTGTTGGCCATAGGCAGTAAAGTCCAATTTTCCATTCTGAATCAAGCATTTAGTCTAAAAGTATTTTTTTGGGAAAATACAGTTACTGCTGCTCATAAAAATCCACAAAATCTGGTACATAGCCCAGTTTGGTTTTTTTTTAATGTGAGTGGTGGCAGTCAAGGTACTCTTTTCGGCTTTCACTAAACAGTTTGCACCTAAATTCATACGCATTTTGAGCACCCACAAATGTGTCACATTTTGCTGTCAGTGTCGTCTAATCGCTGTTCATCCAATCTCACACTATTGTTTTCTCACCTGCAACAAGAAAAGAAAATATCCATGGGCAATTATTAAAATATCTCAAACCGAAGAACACACCCCTACTTTTTATGGTGTAAGAATCATCCTACAGTCACATGCAAGGGAGCTAAGTGTGTAGTGAGATCTTAAACCTCTGCCGCCATCTGTATGTATTATGTTGTTGTGTAACATTGTTATCATGTTGATCATGTTTATGAATAATGCTAACTTTGAATTTGTTATGCTGATTGTTATGTTATATTGCTATATAATTATGTATTTGTATGTATGTAAATATTGCTTTAGAGGGCCCCAAGGAAGATTAGTTTATACTAATTGGGTTACCCTCTGCAAATAAAGACTTTCATTCATTCATTCATTCATTCATTCATTCATTCATTCATGTTGGACTTGTGTATCTACATTGACATAAGGTTAGATTGTGGTTGAGAATTCAGTTTGAAAATGACGATGATATACATTTACCCAGGAGTTATGATTGATATATTTTAGCATTGGGCGAAACATGCACGGCTGCCGTTGGATGTAGTGGTGATAACGTGGAATGTCTGGCAGCCACCCTCCTGTGTGTATGTTCCTCGGACTACGCGAGTGATGGGAGCACATGTATTTTAAATCCAGGTATGATAATTGAAAAACATATATTGGCATTATTTGACGAAGCCATGGCATTATTTGACGAAGCCAGTACTCTGAGGTTTTGACACGTTTTGTATACGTTTTCTGTACACTTTTAACGCCATTTTTTAATTTACGTAAAAAGAGACGATGAAGAATGTAACAGTACATTAAAGTTTTGTCTGGATTTTTTTTCCCTATATATAAACAGACACACAATATATTAGATGTTTTTTATTTGACATGACGCGAAATTTGTATGAAATGCGCATGAAAAAATATCACGAGAGAACAAATTGCCTGCGTACAAATGGAATACAAGAAATGAGATGAATATGCTAAAAGCTGGAACGCCTCATTCAGCTAACACCAAGCATGAAACAATTTTGTGTCTCGACAAATGTGCAACTACAAACGACAAGTCTTCCCAAAAGACACAGCGGTTCAAAAAAGGTTGTCACGCAACTTCAAAGCAAACAAGGAAGAGCGACAAAGTTAATAAACATATTTGATGAGCATTCTCGACAAATAAGACAAACCGAACAGCGGTTTTGAAATTTGTTGCACTGCATAAGTGGGTGGGGTATTTTTCTAATATTGTCAATAGCTGAAATAAATAATTTGCTATACAAACACATACCTGTTAGATGTCATATGAAGCTGCTTTCTGTGAACATGTCCCTGGCATAGTGTCGGTATATTGTATCCATTTGAACCCAACAGAGACGAGAACTAAACTTCCAGAAACAATGTATTGACTCGCAAGCACAAACTTTTTTTGGCAAATACAATCGAATATCCAACTTTCGCGGAATAGTTGATACTGCATGTACATGTGTATGCACTGAAATATGCACTGACAACATTTATATTGCGTTTCATCAGGATGTTTCATCGCCTGGAATCCATATCGACATTACGGAAGTGGTTTGGGAGTTCACTACAAACAGCATACACAAAATAATCCATGATGATCAAAGTATGGTCCATTTTCATATGCCAAATCACTAATTTATGGCCAAATCCAACTAAAGTTCATTGCAATTCATCATAAAATGTTCAATTCAACTTTTTCACACAGTTGAAAACATCAAACTCAGAAATATTGATCTGTGTCAATGAAAGCTGTACTGAAAGCGTCTGGCTGATTGTTTCTGTTAAGGTCTCACAACACACTTCGATTTTACTGTGTTGGCCATAGGCAGTAAAGTCCAATTTTCCATTCTGAATCAAGCATTTAGTCTAAAAGTATTTTTTTGGGAAAATACAGTTACTGCTGCTCATAAAAATCCACAAAATCTGGTACATAGCCCAGTTTGGTTTTTTTTTAATGTGAGTGGTGGCAGTCAAGGTACTCTTTTCGGCTTTCACTAAACAGTTTGCACCTAAATTCATACGCATTTTGAGCACCCACAAATGTGTCACATTTTGCTGTCAGTGTCGTCTAATCGCTGTTCATCCAATCTCACACTATTGTTTTCTCACCTGCAACAAGAAAAGAAAATATCCATGGGCAATTATTAAAATATCTCAAACCGAAGAACACACCCCTACTTTTTATGGTGTAAGAATCATCCTACAGTCACATGCAAGGGAGCTAAGTGTGTAGTGAGATCTTAAACCTCTGCCGCCATCTGTATGTATTATGTTGTTGTGTAACATTGTTATCATGTTGATCATGTTTATGAATAATGCTAACTTTGAATTTGTTATGCTGATTGTTATATTGCTATATAATTATGTATTTGTATGTATGTAAATATTGCTTTAGAGGGCCCCAAGGAAGATTAGTTTATACTAATTGGGTTACCCTCTGCAAATAAAGACTTTCATTCATTCATTCATTCATTCATTCATGTTGGACTTGTGTATCTACATTGACATAAGGTTAGATTGTGGTTGAGAATTCAGTTTGAAAATGACGATGATATACATTTACCCAGGAGTTATGATTGATATATTTTAGCATTGGGCGAAACATGCACGGCTGCCGTTGGATGTAGTGGTGATAACGTGGAATGTCTGGCAGCCACCCTCCTGTGTGTATGTTCCTCGGACTACGCGAGTGATGGGAGCACATGTATTTTAAATCCAGGTATGATAATTGAAAAACATATATTGGCATTATTTGACGAAGCCATGGCATTATTTGACGAAGCCAGTACTCTGAGGTTTTGACACGTTTTGTATACGTTTTCTGTACACTTTTAACGCCATTTTTTAATTTACGTAAAAAGAGACGATGAAGAATGTAACAGTACATTAAAGTTTTGTCTGGATTTTTTTTCCCTATATATAAACAGACACACAATATATTAGATGTTTTTTATTTGACATGACGCGAAATTTGTATGAAATGCGCATGAAAAAATATCACGAGAGAACAAATTGCCTGCGTACAAATGGAATACAAGAAATGAGATGAATATGCTAAAAGCTGGAACGCCTCATTCAGCTAACACCAAGCATGAAACAATTTTGTGTCTCGACAAATGTGCAACTACAAACGACAAGTCTTCCCAAAAGACACAGCGGTTCAAAAAAGGTTGTCACGCAACTTCAAAGCAAACAAGGAAGAGCGACAAAGTTAATAAACATATTTGATGAGCATTCTCGACAAATAAGACAAACCGAACAGCGGTTTTGAAATTTGTTGCACTGCATAAGTGGGTGGGGTATTTTTCTAATATTGTCAATAGCTGAAATAAATAATTTGCTATACAAACACATACCTGTTAGATGTCATATGAAGCTGCTTTCTGTGAACATGTCCCTGGCATAGTGTCGGTATATTGTATCCATTTGAACCCAACAGAGACGAGAACTAAACTTCCAGAAACAATGTATTGACTCGCAAGCACAAACTTTTTTTGGCAAATACAATCGAATATCCAACTTTCGCGGAATAGTTGATACTGCATGTACATGTGTATGCACTGAAATATGCACTGACAACATTTATATTGCGTTTCATCAGGATGTTTCATCGCCTGGAATCCATATCGACATTACGGAAGTGGTTTGGGAGTTCACTACAAACAGCATACACAAAATAATCCATGATGATCAAAGTATGGTCCATTTTCATATGCCAAATCACTAATTTATGGCCAAATCCAACTAAAGTTCATTGCAATTCATCATAAAATGTTCAATTCAACTTTTTCACACAGTTGAAAACATCAAACTCAGAAATATTGATCTGTGTCAATGAAAGCTGTACTGAAAGCGTCTGGCTGATTGTTTCTGTTAAGGTCTCACAACACACTTCGATTTTACTGTGTTGGCCATAGGCAGTAAAGTCCAATTTTCCATTCTGAATCAAGCATTTAGTCTAAAAGTATTTTTTTGGGAAAATACAGTTACTGCTGCTCATAAAAATCCACAAAATCTGGTACATAGCCCAGTTTGGTTTTTTTTTAATGTGAGTGGTGGCAGTCAAGGTACTCTTTTCGGCTTTCACTAAACAGTTTGCACCTAAATTCATACGCATTTTGAGCACCCACAAATGTGTCACATTTTGCTGTCAGTGTCGTCTAATCGCTGTTCATCCAATCTCACACTATTGTTTTCTCACCTGCAACAAGAAAAGAAAATGTCCATGGGCAATTATTAAAATATCTCAAACCGAAGAACACACCCCTACTTTTTATGGTGTAAGAATCATCCTACAGTCACATGCAAGGGAGCTAAGTGTGTAGTGAGATCTTAAACCTCTGCCGCCATCTGTATGTATTATGTTGTTGTGTAACATTGTTATCATGTTGATCATGTTTATGAATAATGCTAACTTTGAATTTGTTATGCTGATTGTTATATTGCTATATAATTATGTATTTGTATGTATGTAAATATTGCTTTAGAGGGCCCCAAGGAAGATTAGTTTATACTAATTGGGTTACCCTCTGCAAATAAAGACTTTCATTCATTCATTCATTCATTCATTCATGTTGGACTTGTGTATCTACATTGACATAAGGTTAGATTGTGGTTGAGAATTCAGTTTGAAAATGACGATGATATACATTTACCCAGGAGTTATGATTGATATATTTTAGCATTGGGCGAAACATGCACGGCTGCCGTTGGATGTAGTGGTGATAACGTGGAATGTCTGGCAGCCACCCTCCTGTGTGTATGTTCCTCGGACTACGCGAGTGATGGGAGCACATGTATTTTAAATCCAGGTATGATAATTGAAAAACATATATTGGCATTATTTGACGAAGCCATGGCATTATTTGACGAAGCCAGTACTCTGAGGTTTTGACACGTTTTGTATACGTTTTCTGTACACTTTTAACGCCATTTTTTAATTTACGTAAAAAGAGACGATGAAGAATGTAACAGTACATTAAAGTTTTGTCTGGATTTTTTTTCCCTATATATAAACAGACACACAATATATTAGATGTTTTTTATTTGACATGACGCGAAATTTGTATGAAATGCGCATGAAAAAATATCACGAGAGAACAAATTGCCTGCGTACAAATGGAATACAAGAAATGAGATGAATATGCTAAAAGCTGGAACGCCTCATTCAGCTAACACCAAGCATGAAACAATTTTGTGTCTCGACAAATGTGCAACTACAAACGACAAGTCTTCCCAAAAGACACAGCGGTTCAAAAAAGGTTGTCACGCAACTTCAAAGCAAACAAGGAAGAGCGACAAAGTTAATAAACATATTTGATGAGCATTCTCGACAAATAAGACAAACCGAACAGCGGTTTTGAAATTTGTTGCACTGCATAAGTGGGTGGGGTATTTTTCTAATATTGTCAATAGCTGAAATAAATAATTTGCTATACAAACACATACCTGTTAGATGTCATATGAAGCTGCTTTCTGTGAACATGTCCCTGGCATAGTGTCGGTATATTGTATCCATTTGAACCCAACAGAGACGAGAACTAAACTTCCAGAAACAATGTATTGACTCGCAAGCACAAACTTTTTTTGGCAAATACAATCGAATATCCAACTTTCGCGGAATAGTTGATACTGCATGTACATGTGTATGCACTGAAATATGCACTGACAACATTTATATTGCGTTTCATCAGGATGTTTCATCGCCTGGAATCCATATCGACATTACGGAAGTGGTTTGGGAGTTCACTACAAACAGCATACACAAAATAATCCATGATGATCAAAGTATGGTCCATTTTCATATGCCAAATCACTAATTTATGGCCAAATCCAACTAAAGTTCATTGCAATTCATCATAAAATGTTCAATTCAACTTTTTCACACAGTTGAAAACATCAAACTCAGAAATATTGATCTGTGTCAATGAAAGCTGTACTGAAAGCGTCTGGCTGATTGTTTCTGTTAAGGTCTCACAACACACTTCGATTTTACTGTGTTGGCCATAGGCAGTAAAGTCCAATTTTCCATTCTGAATCAAGCATTTAGTCTAAAAGTATTTTTTTGGGAAAATACAGTTACTGCTTCTCATAAAAATCCACAAAATCTGGTACATAGCCCAGTTTGGTTTTTTTTTAATGTGAGTGGTGGCAGTCAAGGTACTCTTTTCGGCTTTCACTAAACAGTTTGCACCTAAATTCATACGCATTTTGAGCACCCACAAATGTGTCACATTTTGCTGTCAGTGTCGTCTAATCGCTGTTCATCCAATCTCACACTATTGTTTTCTCACCTGCAACAAGAAAAGAAAATATCCATGGGCAATTATTAAAATATCTCAAACCGAAGAACACACCCCTACTTTTTATGGTGTAAGAATCATCCTACAGTCACATGCAAGGGAGCTAAGTGTGTAGTGAGATCTTAAACCTCTGCCGCCATCTGTATGTATTATGTTGTTGTGTAACATTGTTATCATGTTGATCATGTTTATGAATAATGCTAACTTTGAATTTGTTATGCTGATTGTTATATTGCTATATAATTATGTATTTGTATGTATGTAAATATTGCTTTAGAGGGCCCCAAGGAAGATTAGTTTATACTAATTGGGTTACCCTCTGCAAATAAAGACTTTCATTCATTCATTCATTCATTCATTCATTCATTCATTCATTCATTCATTCATGTTGGACTTGTGTATCTACATTGACATAAGGTTAGATTGTGGTTGAGAATTCAGTTTGAAAATGACGATGATATACATTTACCCAGGAGTTATGATTGATATATTTTAGCATTGGGCGAAACATGCACGGCTGCCGTTGGATGTAGTGGTGATAACGTGGAATGTCTGGCAGCCACCCTCCTGTGTGTATGTTCCTCGGACTACGCGAGTGATGGGAGCACATGTATTTTAAATCCAGGTATGATAATTGAAAAACATATATTGGCATTATTTGACGAAGCCATGGCATTATTTGACGAAGCCAGTACTCTGAGGTTTTGACACGTTTTGTATACGTTTTCTGTACACTTTTAACGCCATTTTTTAATTTACGTAAAAAGAGACGATGAAGAATGTAACAGTACATTAAAGTTTTGTCTGGATTTTTTTTCCCTATATATAAACAGACACACAATATATTAGATGTTTTTTATTTGACATGACGCGAAATTTGTATGAAATGCGCATGAAAAAATATCACGAGAGAACAAATTGCCTGCGTACAAATGGAATACAAGAAATGAGATGAATATGCTAAAAGCTGGAACGCCTCATTCAGCTAACACCAAGCATGAAACAATTTTGTGTCTCGACAAATGTGCAACTACAAACGACAAGTCTTCCCAAAAGACACAGCGGTTCAAAAAAGGTTGTCACGCAACTTCAAAGCAAACAAGGAAGAGCGACAAAGTTAATAAACATATTTGATGAGCATTCTCGACAAATAAGACAAACCGAACAGCGGTTTTGAAATTTGTTGCACTGCATAAGTGGGTGGGGTATTTTTCTAATATTGTCAATAGCTGAAATAAATAATTTGCTATACAAACACATACCTGTTAGATGTCATATGAAGCTGCTTTCTGTGAACATGTCCCTGGCATAGTGTCGGTATATTGTATCCATTTGAACCCAACAGAGACGAGAACTAAACTTCCAGAAACAATGTATTGACTCGCAAGCACAAACTTTTTTTGGCAAATACAATCGAATATCCAACTTTCGCGGAATAGTTGATACTGCATGTACATGTGTATGCACTGAAATATGCACTGACAACATTTATATTGCGTTTCATCAGGATGTTTCATCGCCTGGAATCCATATCGACATTACGGAAGTGGTTTGGGAGTTCACTACAAACAGCATACACAAAATAATCCATGATGATCAAAGTATGGTCCATTTTCATATGCCAAATCACTAATTTATGGCCAAATCCAACTAAAGTTCATTGCAATTCATCATAAAATGTTCAATTCAACTTTTTCACACAGTTGAAAACATCAAACTCAGAAATATTGATCTGTGTCAATGAAAGCTGTACTGAAAGCGTCTGGCTGATTGTTTCTGTTAAGGTCTCACAACACACTTCGATTTTACTGTGTTGGCCATAGGCAGTAAAGTCCAATTTTCCATTCTGAATCAAGCATTTAGTCTAAAAGTATTTTTTTGGGAAAATACAGTTACTGCTGCTCATAAAAATCCACAAAATCTGGTACATAGCCCAGTTTGGTTTTTTTTTAATGTGAGTGGTGGCAGTCAAGGTACTCTTTTCGGCTTTCACTAAACAGTTTGCACCTAAATTCATACGCATTTTGAGCACCCACAAATGTGTCACATTTTGCTGTCAGTGTCGTCTAATCGCTGTTCATCCAATCTCACACTATTGTTTTCTCACCTGCAACAAGAAAAGAAAATATCCATGGGCAATTATTAAAATATCTCAAACCGAAGAACACACCCCTACTTTTTATGGTGTAAGAATCATCCTACAGTCACATGCAAGGGAGCTAAGTGTGTAGTGAGATCTTAAACCTCTGCCGCCATCTGTATGTATTATGTTGTTGTGTAACATTGTTATCATGTTGATCATGTTTATGAATAATGCTAACTTTGAATTTGTTATGCTGATTGTTATATTGCTATATAATTATGTATTTGTATGTATGTAAATATTGCTTTAGAGGGCCCCAAGGAAGATTAGTTTATACTAATTGGGTTACCCTCTGCAAATAAAGACTTTCATTCATTCATTCATTCATTCATTCATTCATTCATGTTGGACTTGTGTATCTACATTGACATAAGGTTAGATTGTGGTTGAGAATTCAGTTTGAAAATGACGATGATATACATTTACCCAGGAGTTATGATTGATATATTTTAGCATTGGGCGAAACATGCACGGCTGCCGTTGGATGTAGTGGTGATAACGTGGAATGTCTGGCAGCCACCCTCCTGTGTGTATGTTCCTCGGACTACGCGAGTGATGGGAGCACATGTATTTTAAATCCAGGTATGATAATTGAAAAACATATATTGGCATTATTTGACGAAGCCATGGCATTATTTGACGAAGCCAGTACTCTGAGGTTTTGACACGTTTTGTATACGTTTTCTGTACACTTTTAACGCCATTTTTTAATTTACGTAAAAAGAGACGATGAAGAATGTAACAGTACATTAAAGTTTTGTCTGGATTTTTTTTCCCTATATATAAACAGACACACAATATATTAGATGTTTTTTATTTGACATGACGCGAAATTTGTATGAAATGCGCATGAAAAAATATCACGAGAGAACAAATTGCCTGCGTACAAATGGAATACAAGAAATGAGATGAATATGCTAAAAGCTGGAACGCCTCATTCAGCTAACACCAAGCATGAAACAATTTTGTGTCTCGACAAATGTGCAACTACAAACGACAAGTCTTCCCAAAAGACACAGCGGTTCAAAAAAGGTTGTCACGCAACTTCAAAGCAAACAAGGAAGAGCGACAAAGTTAATAAACATATTTGATGAGCATTCTCGACAAATAAGACAAACCGAACAGCGGTTTTGAAATTTGTTGCACTGCATAAGTGGGTGGGGTATTTTTCTAATATTGTCAATAGCTGAAATAAATAATTTGCTATACAAACACATACCTGTTAGATGTCATATGAAGCTGCTTTCTGTGAACATGTCCCTGGCATAGTGTCGGTATATTGTATCCATTTGAACCCAACAGAGACGAGAACTAAACTTCCAGAAACAATGTATTGACTCGCAAGCACAAACTTTTTTTGGCAAATACAATCGAATATCCAACTTTCGCGGAATAGTTGATACTGCATGTACATGTGTATGCACTGAAATATGCACTGACAACATTTATATTGCG
The DNA here is from genome assembly GCA_037043455.1 of Cyrtodaria siliqua. Lineage (NCBI taxonomy): Eukaryota > Metazoa > Mollusca > Bivalvia > Adapedonta > Hiatellidae > Cyrtodaria > Cyrtodaria siliqua. The sequence continues at coordinate 37,660 of JAWPHD010014673.1, read as the reverse complement.
TTTCATCAGGATGTTTCATCGCCTGGAATCCATATCGACATTACGGAAGTGGTTTGGGAGTTCACTACAAACAGCATACACAAAATAATCCATGATGATCAAAGTATGGTCCATTTTCATATGCCAAATCACTAATTTATGGCCAAATCCAACTAAAGTTCATTGCAATTCATCATAAAATGTTCAATTCAACTTTTTCACACAGTTGAAAACATCAAACTCAGAAATATTGATCTGTGTCAATGAAAGCTGTACTGAAAGCGTCTGGCTGATTGTTTCTGTTAAGGTCTCACAACACACTTCGATTTTACTGTGTTGGCCATAGGCAGTAAAGTCCAATTTTCCATTCTGAATCAAGCATTTAGTCTAAAAGTATTTTTTTGGGAAAATACAGTTACTGCTGCTCATAAAAACCCACAAAATCTGGTACATAGCCCAGTTTGGTTTTTTTTTAATGTGAGTGGTGGCAGTCAAGGTACTCTTTTCGGCTTTCACTAAACAGTTTGCACCTAAATTCATACGCATTTTGAGCACCCACAAATGTGTCACATTTTGCTGTCAGTGTCGTCTAATCGCTGTTCATCCAATCTCACACTATTGTTTTCTCACCTGCAACAAGAAAAGAAAATATCCATGGGCAATTATTAAAATATCTCAAACCGAAGAACACACCCCTACTTTTTATGGTGTAAGAATCATCCTACAGTCACATGCAAGGGAGCTAAGTGTGTAGTGAGATCTTAAACCTCTGCCGCCATCTGTATGTATTATGTTGTTGTGTAACATTGTTATCATGTTGATCATGTTTATGAATAATGCTAACTTTGAATTTGTTATGCTGATTGTTATATTGCTATATAATTATGTATTTGTATGTATGTAAATATTGCTTTAGAGGGCCCCAAGGAAGATTAGTTTATACTAATTGGGTTACCCTCTGCAAATAAAGACTTTCATTCATTCATTCATTCATTCATTCATTCATTCATGTTGGACTTGTGTATCTACATTGACATAAGGTTAGATTGTGGTTGAGAATTCAGTTTGAAAATGACGATGATATACATTTACCCAGGAGTTATGATTGATATATTTTAGCATTGGGCGAAACATGCACGGCTGCCGTTGGATGTAGTGGTGATAACGTGGAATGTCTGGCAGCCACCCTCCTGTGTGTATGTTCCTCGGACTACGCGAGTGATGGGAGCACATGTATTTTAAATCCAGGTATGATAATTGAAAAACATATATTGGCATTATTTGACGAAGCCATGGCATTATTTGACGAAGCCAGTACTCTGAGGTTTTGACACGTTTTGTATACGTTTTCTGTACACTTTTAACGCCATTTTTTAATTTACGTAAAAAGAGACGATGAAGAATGTAACAGTACATTAAAGTTTTGTCTGGATTTTTTTTCCCTATATATAAACAGACACACAATATATTAGATGTTTTTTATTTGACATGACGCGAAATTTGTATGAAATGCGCATGAAAAAATATCACGAGAGAACAAATTGCCTGCGTACAAATGGAATACAAGAAATGAGATGAATATGCTAAAAGCTGGAACGCCTCATTCAGCTAACACCAAGCATGAAACAATTTTGTGTCTCGACAAATGTGCAACTACAAACGACAAGTCTTCCCAAAAGACACAGCGGTTCAAAAAAGGTTGTCACGCAACTTCAAAGCAAACAAGGAAGAGCGACAAAGTTAATAAACATATTTGATGAGCATTCTCGACAAATAAGACAAACCGAACAGCGGTTTTGAAATTTGTTGCACTGCATAAGTGGGTGGGGTATTTTTCTAATATTGTCAATAGCTGAAATAAATAATTTGCTATACAAACACATACCTGTTAGATGTCATATGAAGCTGCTTTCTGTGAACATGTCCCTGGCATAGTGTCGGTATATTGTATCCATTTGAACCCAACAGAGACGAGAACTAAACTTCCAGAAACAATGTATTGACTCGCAAGCACAAACTTTTTTTGGCAAATACAATCGAATATCCAACTTTCGCGGAATAGTTGATACTGCATGTACATGTGTATGCACTGAAATATGCACTGACAACATTTATATTGCGTTTCATCAGGATGTTTCATCGCCTGGAATCCATATCGACATTACGGAAGTGGTTTGGGAGTTCACTACAAACAGCATACACAAAATAATCCATGATGATCAAAGTATGGTCCATTTTCATATGCCAAATCACTAATTTATTGCCAAATCCAACTAAAGTTCATTGCAATTCATCATAAAATGTTCAATTCAACTTTTTCACACAGTTGAAAACATCAAACTCAGAAATATTGATCTGTGTCAATGAAAGCTGTACTGAGCGTCTGGCTGATTGTTTCTGTTAAGGTCTCACAACACACTTCGATTTTACTGTGTTGGCCATAGGCAGTAAAGTCCAATTTTCCATTCTGAATCAAGCATTTAGTCTAAAAGTATTTTTTTGGGAAAATACAGTTACTGCTGCTCATAAAAATCCACAAAATCTGGTACATAGCCCAGTTTGGTTTTTTTTTAATGTGAGTGGTGGCAGTCAAGGTACTCTTTTCGGCTTTCACTAAACAGTTTGCACCTAAATTCATACGCATTTTGAGCACCCACAAATGTGTCACATTTTGCTGTCAGTGTCGTCTAATCGCTGTTCATCCAATCTCACACTATTGTTTTCTCACCTGCAACAAGAAAAGAAAATATCCATGGGCAATTATTAAAATATCTCAAACCGAAGAACACACCCCTACTTTTTATGGTGTAAGAATCATCCTACAGTCACATGCAAGGGAGCTAAGTGTGTAGTGAGATCTTAAACCTCTGCCGCCATCTGTATGTATTATGTTGTTGTGTAACATTGTTATCATGTTGATCATGTTTATGAATAATGCTAACTTTGAATTTGTTATGCTGATTGTTATGTTATATTGCTATATAATTATGTATTTGTATGTATGTAAATATTGCTTTAGAGGGCCCCAAGGAAGATTAGTTTATACTAATTGGGTTACCCTCTGCAAATAAAGACTTTCATTCATTCATTCATTCATTCATTCATTCATTCATTCATTCATGTTGGACTTGTGTATCTACATTGACATAAGGTTAGATTGTGGTTGAGAATTCAGTTTGAAAATGACGATGATATACATTTACCCAGGAGTTATGATTGATATATTTTAGCATTGGGCGAAACATGCACGGCTGCCGTTGGATGTAGTGGTGATAACGTGGAATGTCTGGCAGCCACCCTCCTGTGTGTATGTTCCTCGGACTACGCGAGTGATGGGAGCACATGTATTTTAAATCCAGGTATGATAATTGAAAAACATATATTGGCATTATTTGACGAAGCCATGGCATTATTTGACGAAGCCAGTACTCTGAGGTTTTGACACGTTTTGTATACGTTTTCTGTACACTTTTAACGCCATTTTTTAATTTACGTAAAAAGAGACGATGAAGAATGTAACAGTACATTAAAGTTTTGTCTGGATTTTTTTTCCCTATATATAAACAGACACACAATATATTAGATGTTTTTTATTTGACATGACGCGAAATTTGTATGAAATGCGCATGAAAAAATATCACGAGAGAACAAATTGCCTGCGTACAAATGGAATACAAGAAATGAGATGAATATGCTAAAAGCTGGAACGCCTCATTCAGCTAACACCAAGCATGAAACAATTTTGTGTCTCGACAAATGTGCAACTACAAACGACAAGTCTTCCCAAAAGACACAGCGGTTCAAAAAAGGTTGTCACGCAACTTCAAAGCAAACAAGGAAGAGCGACAAAGTTAATAAACATATTTGATGAGCATTCTCGACAAATAAGACAAACCGAACAGCGGTTTTGAAATTTGTTGCACTGCATAAGTGGGTGGGGTATTTTTCTAATATTGTCAATAGCTGAAATAAATAATTTGCTATACAAACACATACCTGTTAGATGTCATATGAAGCTGCTTTCTGTGAACATGTCCCTGGCATAGTGTCGGTATATTGTATCCATTTGAACCCAACAGAGACGAGAACTAAACTTCCAGAAACAATGTATTGACTCGCAAGCACAAACTTTTTTTGGCAAATACAATCGAATATCCAACTTTCGCGGAATAGTTGATACTGCATGTACATGTGTATGCACTGAAATATGCACTGACAACATTTATATTGCGTTTCATCAGGATGTTTCATCGCCTGGAATCCATATCGACATTACGGAAGTGGTTTGGGAGTTCACTACAAACAGCATACACAAAATAATCCATGATGATCAAAGTATGGTCCATTTTCATATGCCAAATCACTAATTTATGGCCAAATCCAACTAAAGTTCATTGCAATTCATCATAAAATGTTCAATTCAACTTTTTCACACAGTTGAAAACATCAAACTCAGAAATATTGATCTGTGTCAATGAAAGCTGTACTGAAAGCGTCTGGCTGATTGTTTCTGTTAAGGTCTCACAACACACTTCGATTTTACTGTGTTGGCCATAGGCAGTAAAGTCCAATTTTCCATTCTGAATCAAGCATTTAGTCTAAAAGTATTTTTTTGGGAAAATACAGTTACTGCTGCTCATAAAAATCCACAAAATCTGGTACATAGCCCAGTTTGGTTTTTTTTTAATGTGAGTGGTGGCAGTCAAGGTACTCTTTTCGGCTTTCACTAAACAGTTTGCACCTAAATTCATACGCATTTTGAGCACCCACAAATGTGTCACATTTTGCTGTCAGTGTCGTCTAATCGCTGTTCATCCAATCTCACACTATTGTTTTCTCACCTGCAACAAGAAAAGAAAATATCCATGGGCAATTATTAAAATATCTCAAACCGAAGAACACACCCCTACTTTTTATGGTGTAAGAATCATCCTACAGTCACATGCAAGGGAGCTAAGTGTGTAGTGAGATCTTAAACCTCTGCCGCCATCTGTATGTATTATGTTGTTGTGTAACATTGTTATCATGTTGATCATGTTTATGAATAATGCTAACTTTGAATTTGTTATGCTGATTGTTATATTGCTATATAATTATTTGTATGTATGTAAATATTGCTTTAGAGGGCCCCAAGGAAGATTAGTTTATACTAATTGGGTTACCCTCTGCAAATAAAGACTTTCATTCATTCATTCATTCATTCATTCATTCATGTTGGACTTGTGTATCTACATTGACATAAGGTTAGATTGTGGTTGAGAATTCAGTTTGAAAATGACGATGATATACATTTACCCAGGAGTTATGATTGATATATTTTAGCATTGGGCGAAACATGCACGGCTGCCGTTGGATGTAGTGGTGATAACGTGGAATGTCTGGCAGCCACCCTCCTGTGTGTATGTTCCTCGGACTACGCGAGTGATGGGAGCACATGTATTTTAAATCCAGGTATGATAATTGAAAAACATATATTGGCATTATTTGACGAAGCCATGGCATTATTTGACGAAGCCAGTACTCTGAGGTTTTGACACGTTTTGTATACGTTTTCTGTACACTTTTAACGCCATTTTTTAATTTACGTAAAAAGAGACGATGAAGAATGTAACAGTACATTAAAGTTTTGTCTGGATTTTTTTTCCCTATATATAAACAGACACACAATATATTAGATGTTTTTTATTTGACATGACGCGAAATTTGTATGAAATGCGCATGAAAAAATATCACGAGAGAACAAATTGCCTGCGTACAAATGGAATACAAGAAATGAGATGAATATGCTAAAAGCTGGAACGCCTCATTCAGCTAACACCAAGCATGAAACAATTTTGTGTCTCGACAAATGTGCAACTACAAACGACAAGTCTTCCCAAAAGACACAGCGGTTCAAAAAAGGTTGTCACGCAACTTCAAAGCAAACAAGGAAGAGCGACAAAGTTAATAAACATATTTGATGAGCATTCTCGACAAATAAGACAAACCGAACAGCGGTTTTGAAATTTGTTGCACTGCATAAGTGGGTGGGGTATTTTTCTAATATTGTCAATAGCTGAAATAAATAATTTGCTATACAAACACATACCTGTTAGATGTCATATGAAGCTGCTTTCTGTGAACATGTCCCTGGCATAGTGTCGGTATATTGTATCCATTTGAACCCAACAGAGACGAGAACTAAACTTCCAGAAACAATGTATTGACTCGCAAGCACAAACTTTTTTTGGCAAATACAATCGAATATCCAACTTTCGCGGAATAGTTGATACTGCATGTACATGTGTATGCACTGAAATATGCACTGACAACATTTATATTGCGTTTCATCAGGATGTTTCATCGCCTGGAATCCATATCGACATTACGGAAGTGGTTTGGGAGTTCACTACAAACAGCATACACAAAATAATCCATGATGATCAAAGTATGGTCCATTTTCATATGCCAAATCACTAATTTATGGCCAAATCCAACTAAAGTTCATTGCAATTCATCATAAAATGTTCAATTCAACTTTTTCACACAGTTGAAAACATCAAACTCAGAAATATTGATCTGTGTCAATGAAAGCTGTACTGAAAGCGTCTGGCTGATTGTTTCTGTTAAGGTCTCACAACACACTTCGATTTTACTGTGTTGGCCATAGGCAGTAAAGTCCAATTTTCCATTCTGAATCAAGCATTTAGTCTAAAAGTATTTTTTTGGGAAAATACAGTTACTGCTGCTCATAAAAACCCACAAAATCTGGTACATAGCCCAGTTTGGTTTTTTTTTAATGTGAGTGGTGGCAGTCAAGGTACTCTTTTCGGCTTTCACTAAACAGTTTGCACCTAAATTCATACGCATTTTGAGCACCCACAAATGTGTCACATTTTGCTGTCAGTGTCGTCTAATCGCTGTTCATCCAATCTCACACTATTGTTTTCTCACCTGCAACAAGAAAAGAAAATATCCATGGGCAATTATTAAAATATCTCAAACCGAAGAACACACCCCTACTTTTTATGGTGTAAGAATCATCCTACAGTCACATGCAAGGGAGCTAAGTGTGTAGTGAGATCTTAAACCTCTGCCGCCATCTGTATGTATTATGTTGTTGTGTAACATTGTTATCATGTTGATCATGTTTATGAATAATGCTAACTTTGAATTTGTTATGCTGATTGTTATATTGCTATATAATTATGTATTTGTATGTATGTAAATATTGCTTTAGAGGGCCCCAAGGAAGATTAGTTTATACTAATTGGGTTACCCTCTGCAAATAAAGACTTTCATTCATTCATTCATTCATTCATTCATTCATTCATGTTGGACTTGTGTATCTACATTGACATAAGGTTAGATTGTGGTTGAGAATTCAGTTTGAAAATGACGATGATATACATTTACCCAGGAGTTATGATTGATATATTTTAGCATTGGGCGAAACATGCACGGCTGCCGTTGGATGTAGTGGTGATAACGTGGAATGTCTGGCAGCCACCCTCCTGTGTGTATGTTCCTCGGACTACGCGAGTGATGGGAGCACATGTATTTTAAATCCAGGTATGATAATTGAAAAACATATATTGGCATTATTTGACGAAGCCATGGCATTATTTGACGAAGCCAGTACTCTGAGGTTTTGACACGTTTTGTATACGTTTTCTGTACACTTTTAACGCCATTTTTTAATTTACGTAAAAAGAGACGATGAAGAATGTAACAGTAAATTAAAGTTTTGTCTGGATTTTTTTTCCCTATATATAAACAGACACACAATATATTAGATGTTTTTTATTTGACATGACGCGAAATTTGTATGAAATGCGCATGAAAAAATATCACGAGAGAACAAATTGCCTGCGTACAAATGGAATACAAGAAATGAGATGAATATGCTAAAAGCTGGAAAGCCTCATTCAGCTAACACCAAGCATGAAACAATTTTGTGTCTCGACAAATGTGCAACTACAAACGACAAGTCTTCCCAAAAGACACAGCGGTTCAAAAAAGGTTGTCACGCAACTTCAAAGCAAACAAGGAAGAGCGACAAAGTTAATAAACATATTTGATGAGCATTCTCGACAAATAAGACAAACCGAACAGCGGTTTTGAAATTTGTTGCACTGCATAAGTGGGTGGGGTATTTTTCTAATATTGTCAATAGCTGAAATAAATAATTTGCTATACAAACACATACCTGTTAGATGTCATATGAAGCTGCTTTCTGTGAACATGTCCCTGGCATAGTGTCGGTATATTGTATCCATTTGAACCCAACAGAGACGAGAACTAAACTTCCAGAAACAATGTATTGACTCGCAAGCACAAACTTTTTTTGGCAAATACAATCGAATATCCAACTTTCGCGGAATAGTTGATACTGCATGTACATGTGTATGCACTGAAATATGCACTGACAACATTTATATTGCGTTTCATCAGGATGTTTCATCGCCTGGAATCCATATCGACATTACGGAAGTGGTTTGGGAGTTCACTACAAACAGCATACACAAAATAATCCATGATGATCAAAGTATGGTCCATTTTCATATGCCAAATCACTAATTTATGGCCAAATCCAACTAAAGTTCATTGCAATTCATCATAAAATGTTCAATTCAACTTTTTCACACAGTTGAAAACATCAAACTCAGAAATATTGATCTGTGTCAATGAAAGCTGTACTGAAAGCGTCTGGCTGATTGTTTCTGTTAAGGTCTCACAACACACTTCGATTTTACTGTGTTGGCCATAGGCAGTAAAGTCCAATTTTCCATTCTGAATCAAGCATTTAGTCTAAAAGTATTTTTTTGGGAAAATACAGTTACTGCTGCTCATAAAAACCCACAAAATCTGGTACATAGCCCAGTTTGGGTTTTTTTTAATGTGAGTGGTGGCAGTCAAGGTACTCTTTTCGGCTTTCACTAAACAGTTTGCACCTAAATTCATACGCATTTTGAGCACCCACAAATGTGTCACATTTTGCTGTCAGTGTCGTCTAATCGCTGTTCATCCAATCTCACACTATTGTTTTCTCACCTGCAACAAGAAAAGAAAATATCCATGGGCAATTATTAAAATATCTCAAACCGAAGAACACACCCCTACTTTTTATGGTGTAAGAATCATCCTACAGTCACATGCAAGGGAGCTAAGTGTGTAGTGAGATCTTAAACCTCTGCCGCCATCTGTATGTATTATGTTGTTGTGTAACATTGTTATCATGTTGATCATGTTTATGAATAATGCTAACTTTGAATTTGTTATGCTGATTGTTATATTGCTATATAATTATGTACTTGTATGTATGTAAATATTGCTTTAGAGGGCCCCAAGGAAGATTAGTTTATACTAATTGGGTTACCCTCTGCAAACAAAGACTTTCATTCATTCATTCATTCATTCATTCATTCATTCATTCATTCATTCATTCATGTTGGACTTGTGTATCTACATTGACATAAGGTTAGATTGTGGTTGAGAATTCAGTTTGAAAATGACGATGATATACATTTACCCAGGAGTTATGATTGATATATTTTAGCATTGGGCGAAACATGCACGGCTGCCGTTGGATGTAGTGGTGATAACGTGGAATGTCTGGCAGCCACCCTCCTGTGTGTATGTTCCTCGGACTACGCGAGTGATGGGAGCACATGTATTTTAAATCCAGGTATGATAATTGAAAAACATATATTGGCATTATTTGACGAAGCCATGGCATTATTTGACGAAGCCAGTACTCTGAGGTTTTGACACGTTTTGTATACGTTTTCTGTACACTTTTAACGCCATTTTTTAATTTACGTAAAAAGAGACGATGAAGAATGTAACAGTACATTAAAGTTTTGTCTGGATTTTTTTTCCCTATATATAAACAGACACACAATATATTAGATGTTTTTTATTTGACATGACGCGAAATTTGTATGAAATGCGCATGAAAAAATATCACGAGAGAACAAATTGCCTGCGTACAAATGGAATACAAGAAATGAGATGAATATGCTAAAAGCTGGAACGCCTCATTCAGCTAACACCAAGCATGAAACAATTTTGTGTCTCGACAAATGTGCAACTACAAACGACAAGTCTTCCCAAAAGACACAGCGGTTCAAAAAAGGTTGTCACGCAACTTCAAAGCAAACAAGGAAGAGCGACAAAGTTAATAAACATATTTGATGAGCATTCTCGACAAATAAGACAAACCGAACAGCGGTTTTGAAATTTGTTGCACTGCATAAGTGGGTGGGGTATTTTTCTAATATTGTCAATAGCTGAAATAAATAATTTGCTATACAAACACATACCTGTTAGATGTCATATGAAGCTGCTTTCTGTGAACATGTCCCTGGCATAGTGTCGGTATATTGTATCCATTTGAACCCAACAGAGACGAGAACTAAACTTCCAGAAACAATGTATTGACTCGCAAGCACAAACTTTTTTTGGCAAATACAATCGAATATCCAACTTTCGCGGAATAGTTGATACTGCATGTACATGTGTATGCACTGAAATATGCACTGACAACATTTATATTGCGTTTCATCAGGATGTTTCATCGCCTGGAATCCATATCGACATTACGGAAGTGGTTTGGGAGTTCACTACAAACAGCATACACAAAATAATCCATGATGATCAAAGTATGGTCCATTTTCATATGCCAAATCACTAATTTATGGCCAAATCCAACTAAAGTTCATTGCAATTCATCATAAAATGTTCAATTCAACTTTTTCACACAGTTGAAAACATCAAACTCAGAAATATTGATCTGTGTCAATGAAAGCTGTACTGAAAGCGTCTGGCTGATTGTTTCTGTTAAGGTCTCACAACACACTTCGATTTTACTGTGTTGGCCATAGGCAGTAAAGTCCAATTTTCCATTCTGAATCAAGCATTTAGTCTAAAAGTATTTTTTTGGGAAAATACAGTTACTGCTGCTCATAAAAACCCACAAAATCTGGTACATAGCCCAGTTTGGTTTTTTTTTAATGTGAGTGGTGGCAGTCAAGGTACTCTTTTCGGCTTTCACTAAACAGTTTGCACCTAAATTCATACGCATTTTGAGCACCCACAAATGTGTCACATTTTGCTGTCAGTGTCGTCTAATCGCTGTTCATCCAATCTCACACTATTGTTTTCTCACCTGCAACAAGAAAAGAAAATATCCATGGGCAATTATTAAAATATCTCAAACCGAAGAACACACCCCTACTTTTTATGGTGTAAGAATCATCCTACAGTCACATGCAAGGGAGCTAAGTGTGTAGTGAGATCTTAAACCTCTGCCGCCATCTGTATGTATTATGTTGTTGTGTAACATTGTTATCATGTTGATCATGTTTATGAATAATGCTAACTTTGAATTTGTTATGCTGATTGTTATATTGCTATATAATTATGTATTTGTATGTATGTAAATATTGCTTTAGAGGGCCCCAAGGAAGATTAGTTTATACTAATTGGGTTACCCTCTGCAAATAAAGACTTTCATTCAACCATTCATTCATTCATTCATTCATTCATTCATGTTGGACTTGTGTATCTACATTGACATAAGGTTAGATTGTGGTTGAGAATTCAGTTTGAAAATGACGATGATATACATTTACCCAGGAGTTATGATTGATATATTTTAGCATTGGGCGAAACATGCACGGCTGCCGTTGGATGTAGTGGTGATAACGTGGAATGTCTGGCAGCCACCCTCCTGTGTGTATGTTCCTCGGACTACGCGAGTGATGGGAGCACATGTATTTTAAATCCAGGTATGATAATTGAAAAACATATATTGGCATTATTTGACGAAGCCATGGCATTATTTGACGAAGCCAGTACTCTGAGGTTTTGACACGTTTTGTATACGTTTTCTGTACACTTTTAACGCCATTTTTTAATTTACGTAAAAAGAGACGATGAAGAATGTAACAGTACATTAAAGTTTTGTCTGGATTTTTTTTCCCTATATATAAACAGACACACAATATATTAGATGTTTTTTATTTGACATGACGCGAAATTTGTATGAAATGCGCATGAAAAAATATCACGAGAGAACAAATTGCCTGCGTACAAATGGAATACAAGAAATGAGATGAATATGCTAAAAGCTGGAACGCCTCATTCAGCTAACACCAAGCATGAAACAATTTTGTGTCTCGACAAATGTGCAACTACAAACGACAAGTCTTCCCAAAAGACACAGCGGTTCAAAAAAGGTTGTCACGCAACTTCAAAGCAAACAAGGAAGAGCGACAAAGTTAATAAACATATTTGATGAGCATTCTCGACAAATAAGACAAACCGAACAGCGGTTTTGAAATTTGTTGCACTGCATAAGTGGGTGGGGTATTTTTCTAATATTGTCAATAGCTGAAATAAATAATTTGCTATACAAACACATACCTGTTAGATGTCATATGAAGCTGCTTTCTGTGAACATGTCCCTGGCATAGTGTCGGTATATTGTATCCATTTGAACCCAACAGAGACGAGAACTAAACTTCCAGAAACAATGTATTGACTCGCAAGCACAAACTTTTTTTGGCAAATACAATCGAATATCCAACTTTCGCGGAATAGTTGATACTGCATGTACATGTGTATGCACTGAAATATGCACTGACAACATTTATATTGCGTTTCATCAGGATGTTTCATCGCCTGGAATCCATATCGACATTACGGAAGTGGTTTGGGAGTTCACTACAAACAGCATACACAAAATAATCCATGATGATCAAAGTATGGTCCATTTTCATATGCCAAATCACTAATTTATGGCCAAATCCAACTAAAGTTCATTGCAATTCATCATAAAATGTTCAATTCAACTTTTTCACACAGTTGAAAACATCAAACTCAGAAATATTGATCTGTGTCAATGAAAGCTGTACTGAAAGCGTCTGGCTGATTGTTTCTGTTAAGGTCTCACAACACACTTCGATTTTACTGTGTTGGCCATAGGCAGTAAAGTCCAATTTTCCATTCTGAATCAAGCATTTAGTCTAAAAGTATTTTTTTGGGAAAATACAGTTACTGCTGCTCATAAAAACCCACAAAATCTGGTACATAGCCCAGTTTGGGTTTTTTTTAATGTGAGTGGTGGCAGTCAAGGTACTCTTTTCGGCTTTCACTAAACAGTTTGCACCTAAATTCATACGCATTTTGAGCACCCACAAATGTGTCACATTTTGCTGTCAGTGTCGTCTAATCGCTGTTCATCCAATCTCACACTATTGTTTTCTCACCTGCAACAAGAAAAGAAAATATCCATGGGCAATTATTAAAATATCTCAAACCGAAGAACACACCCCTACTTTTTATGGTGTAAGAATCATCCTACAGTCACATGCAAGGGAGCTAAGTGTGTAGTGAGATCTTAAACCTCTGCCGCCATCTGTATGTATTATGTTGTTGTGTAACATTGTTATCATGTTGATCATGTTTATGAATAATGCTAACTTTGAATTTGTTATGCTGATTGTTATATTGCTATATAATTATGTACTTGTATGTATGTAAATATTGCTTTAGAGGGCCCCAAGGAAGATTAGTTTATACTAATTGGGTTACCCTCTGCAAACAAAGACTTTCATTCATTCATTCATTCATTCATTCATTCATTCATTCATTCATGTTGGACTTGTGTATCTACATTGACATAAGGTTAGATTGTGGTTGAGAATTCAGTTTGAAAATGACGATGATATACATTTACCCAGGAGTTATGATTGATATATTTTAGCATTGGGCGAAACATGCACGGCTGCCGTTGGATGTAGTGGTGATAACGTGGAATGTCTGGCAGCCACCCTCCTGTGTGTATGTTCCTCGGACTACGCGAGTGATGGGAGCACATGTATTTTAAATCCAGGTATGATAATTGAAAAACATATATTGGCATTATTTGACGAAGCCATGGCATTATTTGACGAAGCCAGTACTCTGAGGTTTTGACACGTTTTGTATACGTTTTCTGTACACTTTTAACGCCATTTTTTAATTTACGTAAAAAGAGACGATGAAGAATGTAACAGTACATTAAAGTTTTGTCTGGATTTTTTTTCCCTATATATAAACAGACACACAATATATTAGATGTTTTTTATTTGACATGACGCGAAATTTGTATGAAATGCGCATGAAAAAATATCACGAGAGAACAAATTGCCTGCGTACAAATGGAATACAAGAAATGAGATGAATATGCTAAAAGCTGGAACGCCTCATTCAGCTAACACCAAGCATGAAACAATTTTGTGTCTCGACAAATGTGCAACTACAAACGACAAGTCTTCCCAAAAGACACAGCGGTTCAAAAAAGGTTGTCACGCAACTTCAAAGCAAACAAGGAAGAGCGACAAAGTTAATAAACATATTTGATGAGCATTCTCGACAAATAAGACAAACCGAACAGCGGTTTTGAAATTTGTTGCACTGCATAAGTGGGTGGGGTATTTTTCTAATATTGTCAATAGCTGAAATAAATAATTTGCTATACAAACACATACCTGTTAGATGTCATATGAAGCTGCTTTCTGTGAACATGTCCCTGGCATAGTGTCGGTATATTGTATCCATTTGAACCCAACAGAGACGAGAACTAAACTTCCAGAAACAATGTATTGACTCGCAAGCACAAACTTTTTTTGGCAAATACAATCGAATATCCAACTTTCGCGGAATAGTTGATACTGCATGTACATGTGTATGCACTGAAATATGCACTGACAACATTTATATTGCGTTTCATCAGGATGTTTCATCGCCTGGAATCCATATCGACATTACGGAAGTGGTTTGGGAGTTCACTACAAACAGCATACACAAAATAATCCATGATGATCAAAGTATGGTCCATTTTCATATGCCAAATCACTAATTTATGGCCAAATCCAACTAAAGTTCATTGCAATTCATCATAAAATGTTCAATTCAACTTTTTCACACAGTTGAAAACATCAAACTCAGAAATATTGATCTGTGTCAATGAAAGCTGTACTGAAAGCGTCTGGCTGATTGTTTCTGTTAAGGTCTCACAACACACTTCGATTTTACTGTGTTGGCCATAGGCAGTAAAGTCCAATTTTCCATTCTGAATCAAGCATTTAGTCTAAAAGTATTTTTTTGGGAAAATACAGTTACTGCTGCTCATAAAAACCCACAAAATCTGGTACATAGCCCAGTTTGGTTTTTTTTTAATGTGAGTGGTGGCAGTCAAGGTACTCTTTTCGGCTTTCACTAAACAGTTTGCACCTAAATTCATACGCATTTTGAGCACCCACAAATGTGTCACATTTTGCTGTCAGTGTCGTCTAATCGCTGTTCATCCAATCTCACACTATTGTTTTCTCACCTGCAGCAAGAAAAGAAAATATCCATGGGCAATTATTAAAATATCTCAAACCGAAGAACACACCCCTACTTTTTATGGTGTAAGAATCATCCTACAGTCACATGCAAGGGAGCTAAGTGTGTAGTGAGATCTTAAACCTCTGCCGCCATCTGTATGTATTATGTTGTTGTGTAACATTGTTATCATGTTGATCATGTTTATGAATAATGCTAACTTTGAATTTGTTATGCTGATTGTTATATTGCTATATAATTATGTATTTGTATGTATGTAAATATTGCTTTAGAGGGCCCCAAGGAAGATTAGTTTATACTAATTGGGTTACCCTCTGCAAATAAAGACTTTCATTCAACCATTCATTCATTCATTCATTCATTCATTCATTCATTCATGTTGGACTTGTGTATCTACATTGACATAAGGTTAGATTGTGGTTGAGAATTCAGTTTGAAAATGACGATGATATACATTTACCCAGGAGTTATGATTGATATATTTTAGCATTGGGCGAAACATGCACGGCTGCCGTTGGATGTAGTGGTGATAACGTGGAATGTCTGGCAGCCACCCTCCTGTGTGTATGTTCCTCGGACTACGCGAGTGATGGGAGCACATGTATTTTAATTCCAGGTATGATAATTGAAAAACATATATTGGCATTATTTGACGAAGCCATGGCATTATTTGACGAAGCCAGTACTCTGAGGTTTTGACACGTTTTGTATACGTTTTCTGTACACTTTTAACGCCATTTTTTAATTTACGTAAAAAGAGACGATGAAGAATGTAACAGTACATTAAAGTTTTGTCTGGATTTTTTTTCCCTATATATAAACAGACACACAATATATTAGATGTTTTTTATTTGACATGACGCGAAATTTGTATGAAATGCGCATGAAAAAATATCACGAGAGAACAAATTGCCTGCGTACAAATGGAATACAAGAAATGAGATGAATATGCTAAAAGCTGGAACGCCTCATTCAGCTAACACCAAGCATGAAACAATTTTGTGTCTCGACAAATGTGCAACTACAAACGACAAGTCTTCCCAAAAGACACAGCGGTTCAAAAAAGGTTGTCACGCAACTTCAAAGCAAACAAGGAAGAGCGACAAAGTTAATAAACATATTTGATGAGCATTCTCGACAAATAAGACAAACCGAACAGCGGTTTTGAAATTTGTTGCACTGCATAAGTGGGTGGGGTATTTTTCTAATATTGTCAATAGCTGAAATAAATAATTTGCTATACAAACACATACCTGTTAGATGTCATATGAAGCTGCTTTCTGTGAACATGTCCCTGGCATAGTGTCGGTATATTGTATCCATTTGAACCCAACAGAGACGAGAACTAAACTTCCAGAAACAATGTATTGACTCGCAAGCACAAACTTTTTTTGGCAAATACAATCGAATATCCAACTTTCGCGGAATAGTTGATACTGCATGTACATGTGTATGCACTGAAATATGCACTGACAACATTTATATTGCGTTTCATCAGGATGTTTCATCGCCTGGAATCCATATCGACATTACGGAAGTGGTTTGGGAGTTCACTACAAACAGCATACACAAAATAATCCATGATGATCAAAGTATGGTCCATTTTCATATGCCAAATCACTAATTTATGGCCAAATCCAACTAAAGTTCATTGCAATTCATCATAAAATGTTCAATTCAACTTTTTCACACAGTTGAAAACATCAAACTCAGAAATATTGATCTGTGTCAATGAAAGCTGTACTGAAAGCGTCTGGCTGATTGTTTCTGTTAAGGTCTCACAACACACTTCGATTTTACTGTGTTGGCCATAGGCAGTAAAGTCCAATTTTCCATTCTGAATCAAGCATTTAGTCTAAAAGTATTTTTTTGGGAAAATACAGTTACTGCTGCTCATAAAAACCCACAAAATCTGGTACATAGCCCAGTTTGGTTTTTTTTTAATGTGAGTGGTGGCAGTCAAGGTACTCTTTTCGGCTTTCACTAAACAGTTTGCACCTAAATTCATACGCATTTTGAGCACCCACAAATGTGTCACATTTTGCTGTCAGTGTCGTCTAATCGCTGTTCATCCAATCTCACACTATTGTTTTCTCACCTGCAACAAGAAAAGAAAATATCCATGGGCAATTATTAAAATATCTCAAACTGAAGAACACACCCCTACTTTTTATGGTGTAAGAATCATCCTACAGTCACATGCAAGGGAGCTAAGTGTGTAGTGAGATCTTAAACCTCTGCCGCCATCTGTATGTATTATGTTGTTGTGTAACATTGTTATCATGTTGATCATGTTTATGAATAATGCTAACTTTGAATTTGTTATGCTGATTGTTATATTGCTATATAATTATGTACTTGTATGTATGTAAATATTGCTTTAGAGGGCCCCAAGGAAGATTAGTTTATACTAATTGGGTTACCCTCTGCAAATAAAGACTTTCATTCATTCATTCATTCATTCATTCATGTTGGACTTGTGTATCTACATTGACATAAGGTTAGATTGTGGTTGAGAATTCAGTTTGAAAATGACGATGATATACATTTACCCAGGAGTTATGATTGATATATTTTAGCATTGGGCGAAACATGCACGGCTGCCGTTGGATGTAGTGGTGATAACGTGGAATGTCTGGCAGCCACCCTCCTGTGTGTATGTTCCTCGGACTACGCGAGTGATGGGAGCACATGTATTTTAAATCCAGGTATGATAATTGAAAAACATATATTGGCATTATTTGACGAAGCCATGGCATTATTTGACGAAGCCAGTACTCTGAGGTTTTGACACGTTTTGTATACGTTTTCTGTACACTTTTAACGCCATTTTTTAATTTACGTAAAAAGAGACGATGAAGAATGTAACAGTACATTAAAGTTTTGTCTGGATTTTTTTTCCCTATATATAAACAGACACACAATATATTAGATGTTTTTTATTTGACATGACGCGAAATTTGTATGAAATGCGCATGAAAAAATATCACGAGAGAACAAATTGCCTGCGTACAAATGGAATACAAGAAATGAGATGAATATGCTAAAAGCTGGAACGCCTCATTCAGCTAACACCAAGCATGAAACAATTTTGTGTCTCGACAAATGTGCAACTACAAACGACAAGTCTTCCCAAAAGACACAGCGGTTCAAAAAAGGTTGTCACGCAACTTCAAAGCAAACAAGGAAGAGCGACAAAGTTAATAAACATATTTGATGAGCATTCTCGACAAATAAGACAAACCGAACAGCGGTTTTGAAATTTGTTGCACTGCATAAGTGGGTGGGGTATTTTTCTAATATTGTCAATAGCTGAAATAAATAATTTGCTATACAAACACATACCTGTTAGATGTCATATGAAGCTGCTTTCTGTGAACATGTCCCTGGCATAGTGTCGGTATATTGTATCCATTTGAACCCAACAGAGACGAGAACTAAACTTCCAGAAACAATGTATTGACTCGCAAGCACAAACTTTTTTTGGCAAATACAATCGAATATCCAACTTTCGCGGAATAGTTGATACTGCATGTACATGTGTATGCACTGAAATATGCACTGACAACATTTATATTGCGTTTCATCAGGATGTTTCATCGCCTGGAATCCATATCGACATTACGGAAGTGGTTTGGGAGTTCACTACAAACAGCATACACAAAATAATCCATGATGATCAAAGTATGGTCCATTTTCATATGCCAAATCACTAATTTATGGCCAAATCCAACTAAAGTTCATTGCAATTCATCATAAAATGTTCAATTCAACTTTTTCACACAGTTGAAAACATCAAACTCAGAAATATTGATCTGTGTCAATGAAAGCTGTACTGAAAGCGTCTGGCTGATTGTTTCTGTTAAGGTCTCACAACACACTTCGATTTTACTGTGTTGGCCATAGGCAGTAAAGTCCAATTTTCCATTCTGAATCAAGCATTTAGTCTAAAAGTATTTTTTTGGGAAAATACAGTTACTGCTGCTCATAAAAACCCACAAAATCTGGTACATAGCCCAGTTTGGTTTTTTTTTAATGTGAGTGGTGGCAGTCAAGGTACTCTTTTCGGCTTTCACTAAACAGTTTGCACCTAAATTCATACGCATTTTGAGCACCCACAAATGTGTCACATTTTGCTGTCAGTGTCGTCTAATCGCTGTTCATCCAATCTCACACTATTGTTTTCTCACCTGCAACAAGAAAAGAAAATATCCATGGGCAATTATTAAAATATCTCAAACCGAAGAACACACCCCTACTTTTTATGGTGTAAGAATCATCCTACAGTCACATGCAAGGGAGCTAAGTGTGTAGTGAGATCTTAAACCTCTGCCGCCATCTGTATGTATTATGTTGTTGTGTAACATTGTTATCATGTTGATCATGTTTATGAATAATGCTAACTTTGAATTTGTTATGCTGATTGTTATATTGCTATATAATTATGTATTTGTATGTATGTAAATATTGCTTTAGAGGGCCCCAAGGAAGATTAGTTTATACTAATTGGGTTACCCTCTGCAAATAAAGACTTTCATTCATTCATTCATTCATTCATTCATTCATTCATTCATTCATTCATTCATGTTGGACTTGTGTATCTACATTGACATAAGGTTAGATTGTGGTTGAGAATTCAGTTTGAAAATGACGATGATATACATTTACCCAGGAGTTATGATTGATATATTTTAGCATTGGGCGAAACATGCACGGCTGCCGTTGGATGTAGTGGTGATAACGTGGAATGTCTGGCAGCCACCCTCCTGTGTGTATGTTCCTCGGACTACGCGAGTGATGGGAGCACATGTATTTTAAATCCAGGTATGATAATTGAAAAACATATATTGGCATTATTTGACGAAGCCATGGCATTATTTGACGAAGCCAGTACTCTGAGGTTTTGACACGTTTTGTATACGTTTTCTGTACACTTTTAACGCCATTTTTTAATTTACGTAAAAAGAGACGATGAAGAATGTAACAGTACATTAAAGTTTTGTCTGGATTTTTTTTCCCTATATATAAACAGACACACAATATATTAGATGTTTTTTATTTGACATGACGCGAAATTTGTATGAAATGCGCATGAAAAAATATCACGAGAGAACAAATTGCCTGCGTACAAATGGAATACAAGAAATGAGATGAATATGCTAAAAGCTGGAACGCCTCATTCAGCTAACACCAAGCATGAAACAATTTTGTGTCTCGACAAATGTGCAACTACAAACGACAAGTCTTCCCAAAAGACACAGCGGTTCAAAAAAGGTTGTCACGCAACTTCAAAGCAAACAAGGAAGAGCGACAAAGTTAATAAACATATTTGATGAGCATTCTCGACAAATAAGACAAACCGAACAGCGGTTTTGAAATTTGTTGCACTGCATAAGTGGGTGGGGTATTTTTCTAATATTGTCAATAGCTGAAATAAATAATTTGCTATACAAACACATACCTGTTAGATGTCATATGAAGCTGCTTTCTGTGAACATGTCCCTGGCATAGTGTCGGTATATTGTATCCATTTGAACCCAACAGAGACGAGAACTAAACTTCCAGAAACAATGTATTGACTCGCAAGCACAAACTTTTTTTGGCAAATACAATCGAATATCCAACTTTCGCGGAATAGTTGATACTGCATGTACATGTGTATGCACTGAAATATGCACTGACAACATTTATATTGCGTTTCATCAGGATGTTTCATCGCCTGGAATCCATATCGACATTACGGAAGTGGTTTGGGAGTTCACTACAAACAGCATACACAAAATAATCCATGATGATCAAAGTATGGTCCATTTTCATATGCCAAATCACTAATTTATGGCCAAATCCAACTAAAGTTCATTGCAATTCATCATAAAATGTTCAATTCAACTTTTTCACACAGTTGAAAACATCAAACTCAGAAATATTGATCTGTGTCAATGAAAGCTGTACTGAGCGTCTGGCTGATTGTTTCTGTTAAGGTCTCACAACACACTTCGATTTTACTGTGTTGGCCATAGGCAGTAAAGTCCAATTTTCCATTCTGAATCAAGCATTTAGTCTAAAAGTATTTTTTTGGGAAAATACAGTTACTGCTGCTCATAAAAATCCACAAAATCTGGTACATAGCCCAGTTTGGGTTTTTTTTAATGTGAGTGGTGGCAGTCAAGGTACTCTTTTCGGCTTTCACTAAACAGTTTGCACCTAAATTCATACGCATTTTGAGCACCCACAAATGTGTCACATTTTGCTGTCAGTGTCGTCTAATCGCTGTTCATCCAATCTCACACTATTGTTTTCTCACCTGCAACAAGAAAAGAAAATATCCATGGGCAATTATTAAAATATCTCAAACCGAAGAACACACCCCTACTTTTTATGGTGTAAGAATCATCCTACAGTCACATGCAAGGGAGCTAAGTGTGTAGTGAGATCTTAAACCTCTGCCGCCATCTGTATGTATTATGTTGTTGTGTAACATTGTTATCATGTTGATCATGTTTATGAATAATGCTAACTTTGAATTTGTTATGCTGATTGTTATATTGCTATATAATTATGTATTTGTATGTATGTAAATATTGCTTTAGAGGGCCCCAAGGAAGATTAGTTTATACTAATTGGGTTACCCTCTGCAAATAAAGACTTTCATTCATTCATTCATTCATTCATTCATGTTGGACTTGTGTATCTACATTGACATAAGGTTAGATTGTGGTTGAGAATTCAGTTTGAAAATGACGATGATATACATTTACCCAGGAGTTATGATTGATATATTTTAGCATTGGGCGAAACATGCACGGCTGCCGTTGGATGTAGTGGTGATAACGTGGAATGTCTGGCAGCCACCCTCCTGTGTGTATGTTCCTCGGACTACGCGAGTGATGGGAGCACATGTATTTTAAATCCAGGTATGATAATTGAAAAACATATATTGGCATTATTTGACGAAGCCATGGCATTATTTGACGAAGCCAGTACTCTGAGGTTTTGACACGTTTTGTATACGTTTTCTGTACACTTTTAACGCCATTTTTTAATTTACGTAAAAAGAGACGATGAAGAATGTAACAGTACATTAAAGTTTTGTCTGGATTTTTTTTCCCTATATATAAACAGACACACAATATATTAGATGTTTTTTATTTGACATGACGCGAAATTTGTATGAAATGCGCATGAAAAAATATCACGAGAGAACAAATTGCCTGCGTACAAATGGAATACAAGAAATGAGATGAATATGCTAAAAGCTGGAACGCCTCATTCAGCTAACACCAAGCATGAAACAATTTTGTGTCTCGACAAATGTGCAACTACAAACGACAAGTCTTCCCAAAAGACACAGCGGTTCAAAAAAGGTTGTCACGCAACTTCAAAGCAAACAAGGAAGAGCGACAAAGTTAATAAACATATTTGATGAGCATTCTCGACAAATAAGACAAACCGAACAGCGGTTTTGAAATTTGTTGCACTGCATAAGTGGGTGGGGTATTTTTCTAATATTGTCAATAGCTGAAATAAATAATTTGCTATACAAACACATACCTGTTAGATGTCATATGAAGCTGCTTTCTGTGAACATGTCCCTGGCATAGTGTCGGTATATTGTATCCATTTGAACCCAACAGAGACGAGAACTAAACTTCCAGAAACAATGTATTGACTCGCAAGCACAAACTTTTTTTGGCAAATACAATCGAATATCCAACTTTCGCGGAATAGTTGATACTGCATGTACATGTGTATGCACTGAAATATGCACTGACAACATTTATATTGCGTTTCATCAGGATGTTTCATCGCCTGGAATCCATATCGACATTACGGAAGTGGTTTGGGAGTTCACTACAAACAGCATACACAAAATAATCCATGATGATCAAAGTATGGTCCATTTTCATATGCCAAATCACTAATTTATGGCCAAATCCAACTAAAGTTCATTGCAATTCATCATAAAATGTTCAATTCAACTTTTTCACACAGTTGAAAACATCAAACTCAGAAATATTGATCTGTGTCAATGAAAGCTGTACTGAAAGCGTCTGGCTGATTGTTTCTGTTAAGGTCTCACAACACACTTCGATTTTACTGTGTTGGCCATAGGCAGTAAAGTCCAATTTTCCATTCTGAATCAAGCATTTAGTCTAAAAGTATTTTTTTGGGAAAATACAGTTACTGCTGCTCATAAAAATCCACAAAATCTGGTACATAGCCCAGTTTGGTTTTTTTTTAATGTGACTGGTGGCAGTCAAGGTACTCTTTTCGGCTTTCACTAAACAGTTTGCACCTAAATTCATACGCATTTTGAGCACCCACAAATGTGTCACATTTTGCTGTCAGTGTCGTCTAATCGCTGTTCATCCAATCTCACACTATTGTTTTCTCACCTGCAACAAGAAAAGAAAATATCCATGGGCAATTATTAAAATATCTCAAACCGAAGAACACACCCCTACTTTTTATGGTGTAAGAATCATCCTACAGTCACATGCAAGGGAGCTAAGTGTGTAGTGAGATCTTAAACCTCTGCCGCCATCTGTATGTATTATGTTGTTGTGTAACATTGTTATCATGTTGATCATGTTTATGAATAATGCTAACTTTGAATTTGTTATGCTGATTGTTATATTGCTATATAATTATGTATTTGTATGTATGTAAATATTGCTTTAGAGGGCCCCAAGGAAGATTAGTTTATACTAATTGGGTTACCCTCTGCAAATAAAGACTTTCATTCATTCATTCATTCATTCATTCATGTTGGACTTGTGTATCTACATTGACATAAGGTTAGATTGTGGTTGAGAATTCAGTTTGAAAATGACGATGATATACATTTACCCAGGAGTTATGATTGATATATTTTAGCATTGGGCGAAACATGCACGGCTGCCGTTGGATGTAGTGGTGATAACGTGGAATGTCTGGCAGCCACCCTCCTGTGTGTATGTTCCTCGGACTACGCGAGTGATGGGAGCACATGTATTTTAAATCCAGGTATGATAATTGAAAAACATATATTGGCATTATTTGACGAAGCCATGGCATTATTTGACGAAGCCAGTACTCTGAGGTTTTGACACGTTTTGTATACGTTTTCTGTACACTTTTAACGCCATTTTTTAATTTACGTAAAAAGAGACGATGAAGAATGTAACAGTACATTAAAGTTTTGTCTGGATTTTTTTTCCCTATATATAAACAGACACACAATATATTAGATGTTTTTTATTTGACATGACGCGAAATTTGTATGAAATGCGCATGAAAAAATATCACGAGAGAACAAATTGCCTGCGTACAAATGGAATACAAGAAATGAGATGAATATGCTAAAAGCTGGAACGCCTCATTCAGCTAACACCAAGCATGAAACAATTTTGTGTCTCGACAAATGTGCAACTACAAACGACAAGTCTTCCCAAAAGACACAGCGGTTCAAAAAAGGTTGTCACGCAACTTCAAAGCAAACAAGGAAGAGCGACAAAGTTAATAAACATATTTGATGAGCATTCTCGACAAATAAGACAAACCGAACAGCAGTTTTGAAATTTGTTGCACTGCATAAGTGGGTGGGGTATTTTTCTAATATTGTCAATAGCTGAAATAAATAATTTGCTATACAAACACATACCTGTTAGATGTCATATGAAGCTGTTTTCTGTGAACATGTCCCTGGCATAGTGTCGGTATATTGTATCCATTTGAACCCAACAGAGACGAGAACTAAACTTCCAGAAACAATGTATTGACTCGCAAGCACAAACTTTTTTTGGCAAATACAATCGAATATCCAACTTTCGCGGAATAGTTGATACTGCATGTACATGTGTATGCACTGAAATATGCACTGACAACATTTATATTGCGTTTCATCAGGATGTTTCATCGCCTGGAATCCATATCGACATTACGGAAGTGGTTTGGGAGTTCACTACAAACAGCATACACAAAATAATCCATGATGATCAAAGTATGGTCCATTTTCATATGCCAAATCACTAATTTATGGCCAAATCCAACTAAAGTTCATTGCAATTCATCATAAAATGTTCAATTCAACTTTTTCACACAGTTGAAAACATCAAACTCAGAAATATTGATCTGTGTCAATGAAAGCTGTACTGAAAGTGTCTGGCTGATTGTTTCTGTTAAGGTCTCACAACACACTTCGATTTTACTGTGTTGGCCATAGGCAGTAAAGTCCAATTTTCCATTCTGAATCAAGCATTTAGTCTAAAAGTATTTTTTTGGGAAAATACAGTTACTGCTGCTCATAAAAATCCACAAAATCTGGTACATAGCCCAGTTTGGTTTTTTTTTAATGTGAGTGGTGGCAGTCAAGGTACTCTTTTCGGCTTTCACTAAACAGTTTGCACCTAAATTCATACGCATTTTGAGCACCCACAAATGTGTCACATTTTGCTGTCAGTGTCGTCTAATCGCTGTTCATCCAATCTCACACTATTGTTTTCTCACCTGCAACAAGAAAAGAAAATATCCATGGGCAATTATTAAAATATCTCAAACCGAAGAACACACCCCTACTTTTTATGGTGTAAGAATCATCCTACAGTCACATGCAAGGGAGCTAAGTGTGTAGTGAGATCTTAAACCTCTGCCGCCATCTGTATGTATTATGTTGTTGTGTAACATTGTTATCATGTTGATCATGTTTATGAATAATGCTAACTTTGAATTTGTTATGCTGATTGTTATATTGCTATATAATTATGTATTTGTATGTATGTAAATATTGCTTTAGAGGGCCCCAAGGAAGATTAGTTTATACTAATTGGGTTACCCTCTGCAAATAAAGACTTTCATTCATTCATTCATTCATTCATTCATGTTGGACTTGTGTATCTACATTGACATAAGGTTAGATTGTGGTTGAGAATTCAGTTTGAAAATGACGATGATATACATTTACCCAGGAGTTATGATTGATATATTTTAGCATTGGGCGAAACATGCACGGCTGCCGTTGGATGTAGTGGTGATAACGTGGAATGTCTGGCAGCCACCCTCCTGTGTGTATGTTCCTCGGACTACGCGAGTGATGGGAGCACATGTATTTTAAATCCAGGTATGATAATTGAAAAACATATATTGGCATTATTTGACGAAGCCATGGCATTATTTGACGAAGCCAGTACTCTGAGGTTTTGACACGTTTTGTATACGTTTTCTGTACACTTTTAACGCCATTTTTTAATTTACGTAAAAAGAGACGATGAAGAATGTAACAGTACATTAAAGTTTTGTCTGGATTTTTTTTCCCTATATATAAACAGACACACAATATATTAGATGTTTTTTATTTGACATGACGCGAAATTTGTATGAAATGCGCATGAAAAAATATCACGAGAGAACAAATTGCCTGCGTACAAATGGAATACAAGAAATGAGATGAATATGCTAAAAGCTGGAACGCCTCATTCAGCTAACACCAAGCATGAAACAATTTTGTGTCTCGACAAATGTGCAACTACAAACGACAAGTCTTGCCAAAAGACACAGCGGTTCAAAAAAGGTTGTCACGCAACTTCAAAGCAAACAAGGAAGAGCGACAAAGTTAATAAACATATTTGATGAGCATTCTCGACAAATAAGACAAACCGAACAGCGGTTTTGAAATTTGTTGCACTGCATAAGTGGGTGGGGTATTTTTCTAATATTGTCAATAGCTGAAATAAATAATTTGCTATACAAACACATACCTGTAAGATGTCATATGAAGCTGCTTTCTGTGAACATGTCCCTGGCATAGTGTCGGTATATTGTATCCATTTGAACCCAACAGAGACGAGAACTAAACTTCCAGAAACAATGTATTGACTCGCAAGCACAAACTTTTTTTGGCAAATACAATCGAATATCCAACTTTCGCGGAATAGTTGATACTGCATGTACATGTGTATGCACTGAAATATGCACTGACAACATTTATATTGCGTTTCATCAGGATGTTTCATCGCCTGGAATCCATATCGACATTACGGAAGTGGTTTGGGAGTTCACTACAAACAGCATACACAAAATAATCCATGATGATCAAAGTATGGTCCATTTTCATATGCCAAATCACTAATTTATGGCCAAATCCAACTAAAGTTCATTGCAATTCATCATAAAATGTTCAATTCAACTTTTTCACACAGTTGAAAACATCAAACTCAGAAATATTGATCTGTGTCAATGAAAGCTGTACTGAAAGCGTCTGGCTGATTGTTTCTGTTAAGGTCTCACAACACACTTCGATTTTACTGTGTTGGCCATAGGCAGTAAAGTCCAATTTTCCATTCTGAATCAAGCATTTAGTCTAAAAGTATTTTTTTGGGAAAATACAGTTACTGCTGCTCATAAAAACCCACAAAATCTGGTACATCGCCCAGTTTGGTTTTTTTTTAATGTGAGTGGTGGCAGTCAAGGTACTCTTTTCGGCTTTCACTAAACAGTTTGCACCTAAATTCATACGCATTTTGAGCACCCACAAATGTGTCACATTTTGCTGTCAGTGTCGTCTAATCGCTGTTCATCCAATCTCACACTATTGTTTTCTCACCTGCAACAAGAAAAGAAAATATCCATGGGCAATTATTAAAATATCTCAAACCGAAGAACACACCCCTACTTTTTATGGTGTAAGAATCATCCTACAGTCACATGCAAGGGAGCTAAGTGTGTAGTGAGATCTTAAACCTCTGCCGCCATCTGTATGTATTATGTTGTTGTGTAACATTGTTATCATGTTGATCATGTTTATGAATAATGCTAACTTTGAATTTGTTATGCTGATTGTTATATTGCTATATAATTATGTATTTGTATGTATGTAAATATTGCTTTAGAGGGCCCCAAGGAAGATTAGTTTATACTAATTGGGTTACCCTCTGCAAATAAAGACTTTCATTCAACCATTCATTCATTCATTCATTCATTCATTCATTCATTCATGTTGGACTTGTGTATCTACATTGACATAAGGTTAGATTGTGGTTGAGAATTCAGTTTGAAAATGACGATGATATACATTTACCCAGGAGTTATGATTGATATATTTTAGCATTGGGCGAAACATGCACGGCTGCCGTTGGATGTAGTGGTGATAACGTGGAATGTCTGGCAGCCACCCTCCTGTGTGTATGTTCCTCGGACTACGCGAGTGATGGGAGCACATGTATTTTAAATCCAGGTATGATAATTGAAAAACATATATTGGCATTATTTGACGAAGCCATGGCATTATTTGACGAAGCCAGTACTCTGAGGTTTTGACACGTTTTGTATACGTTTTCTGTACACTTTTAACGCCATTTTTTAATTTACGTAAAAAGAGACGATGAAGAATGTAACAGTACATTAAAGTTTTGTCTGGATTTTTTTTCCCTATATATAAACAGACACACAATATATTAGATGTTTTTTATTTGACATGACGCGAAATTTGTATGAAATGCGCATGAAAAAATATCACGAGAGAACAAATTGCCTGCGTACAAATGGAATACAAGAAATGAGATGAATATGCTAAAAGCTGGAACGCCTCATTCAGCTAACACCAAGCATGAAACAATTTTGTGTCTCGACAAATGTGCAACTACAAACGACAAGTCTTCCCAAAAGACACAGCGGTTCAAAAAAGGTTGTCACGCAACTTCAAAGCAAACAAGGAAGAGTGACAAAGTTAATAAACATATTTGATGAGCATTCACGACAAAGAAGACAAACCAAACAGCGGTTTTGAAATTTGTTGCACTGCATAAGTGGGTGGGGTATTTTTCTAATATTGTCAATAGCTGAAATAAATAATTTGCTATACAAACACATACCTGTTAGATGTCATATGAAGCTGCTTTCTGTGAACATGTCCCTGGCATAGTGTCGGTATATTGTATCCATTTGAACCCAACAGAGACGAGAACTAAACTTCCAGAAACAATGTATTGACTCGCAAGCACAAACTTTTTTTGGCAAATACAATCGAATATCCAACTTTCGCGGAATAGTTGATACTGCATGTACATGTGTATGCACTGAAATATGCACTGACAACATTTATATTGCGTTTCATCAGGATGTTTCATCGCCTGGAATCCATATCGACATTACGGAAGTGGTTTGGGAGTTCACTACAAACAGCATACACAAAATAATCCATGATGATCAAAGTATGGTCCATTTTCATATGCCAAATCACTAATTTATGGCCAAATCCAACTAAAGTTCATTGCAATTCATCATAAAATGTTCAATTCAACTTTTTCACACAGTTGAAAACATCAAACTCAGAAATATTGATCTGTGTCAATGAAAGCTGTACTGAAAGCGTCTGGCTGATTGTTTCTGTTAAGGTCTCACAACACACTTCGATTTTACTGTGTTGGCCATAGGCAGTAAAGTCCAATTTTCCATTCTGAATCAAGCATTTAGTCTAAAAGTATTTTTTTGGGAAAATACAGTTACTGCTGCTCATAAAAACCCACAAAATCTGGTACATAGCCCAGTTTGGTTTTTTTTTAATGTGAGTGGTGGCAGTCAAGGTACTCTTTTCGGCTTTCACTAAACAGTTTGCACCTAAATTCATACGCATTTTGAGCACCCACAAATGTGTCACATTTTGCTGTCAGTGTCGTCTAATCGCTGTTCATCCAATCTCACACTATTGTTTTCTCACCTGCAACAAGAAAAGAAAATATCCATGGGCAATTATTAAAATATCTCAAACCGAAGAACACACCCCTACTTTTTATGGTGTAAGAATCATCCTACAGTCACATGCAAGGGAGCTAAGTGTGTAGTGAGATCTTAAACCTCTGCCGCCATCTGTATGTATTATGTTGTTGTGTAACATTGTTATCATGTTGATCATGTTTATGAATAATGCTAACTTTGAATTTGTTATGCTGATTGTTATATTGCTATATAATTATGTACTTGTATGTATGTAAATATTGCTTTAGAGGGCCCCAAGGAAGATTAGTTTATACTAATTGGGTTACCCTCTGCAAATAAAGACTTTCATTCATTCATTCATTCATTCATTCATTCATTCATTCATTCATTCATGTTGGACTTGTGTATCTACATTGACATAAGGTTAGATTGTGGTTGAGAATTCAGTTTGAAAATGACGATGATATACATTTACCCAGGAGTTATGATTGATATATTTTAGCATTGGGCGAAACATGCACGGCTGCCGTTGGATGTAGTGGTGATAACGTGGAATGTCTGGCAGCCACCCTCCTGTGTGTATGTTCCTCGGACTACGCGAGTGATGGGAGCACATGTATTTTAAATCCAGGTATGATAATTGAAAAACATATATTGGCATTATTTGACGAAGCCATGGCATTATTTGACGAAGCCAGTACTCTGAGGTTTTGACACGTTTTGTATACGTTTTCTGTACACTTTTAACGCCATTTTTTAATTTACGTAAAAAGAGACGATGAAGAATGTAACAGTACATTAAAGTTTTGTCTGGATTTTTTTTCCCTATATATAAACAGACACACAATATATTAGATGTTTTTTATTTGACATGACGCGAAATTTGTATGAAATGCGCATGAAAAAATATCACGAGAGAACAAATTGCCTGCGTACAAATGGAATACAAGAAATGAGATGAATATGCTAAAAGCTGGAACGCCTCATTCAGCTAACACCAAGCATGAAACAATTTTGTGTCTCGACAAATGTGCAACTACAAACGACAAGTCTTCCCAAAAGACACAGCGGTTCAAAAAAGGTTGTCACGCAACTTCAAAGCAAACAAGGAAGAGCGACAAAGTTAATAAACATATTTGATGAGCATTCTCGACAAATAAGACAAACCGAACAGCGGTTTTGAAATTTGTTGCACTGCATAAGTGGGTGGGGTATTTTTCTAATATTGTCAATAGCTGAAATAAATAATTTGCTATACAAACACATACCTGTTAGATGTCATATGAAGCTGCTTTCTGTGAACATGTCCCTGGCATAGTGTCGGTATATTGTATCCATTTGAACCCAACAGAGACGAGAACTAAACTTCCAGAAACAATGTATTGACTCGCAAGCACAAACTTTTTTTGGCAAATACAATCGAATATCCAACTTTCGCGGAATAGTTGATACTGCATGTACATGTGTATGCACTGAAATATGCACTGACAACATTTATATTGCGTTTCATCAGGATGTTTCATCGCCTGGAATCCATATCGACATTACGGAAGTGGTTTGGGAGTTCACTACAAACAGCATACACAAAATAATCCATGATGATCAAAGTATGGTCCATTTTCATATGCCAAATCACTAATTTATGGCCAAATCCAACTAAAGTTCATTGCAATTCATCATAAAATGTTCAATTCAACTTTTTCACACAGTTGAAAACATCAAACTCAGAAATATTGATCTGTGTCAATGAAAGCTGTACTGAGCGTCTGGCTGATTGTTTCTGTTAAGGTCTCACAACACACTTCGATTTTACTGTGTTGGCCATAGGCAGTAAAGTCCAATTTTCCATTCTGAATCAAGCATTTAGTCTAAAAGTATTTTTTTGGGAAAATACAGTTACTGCTGCTCATAAAAATCCACAAAATCTGGTACATAGCCCAGTTTGGGTTTTTTTTAATGTGAGTGGTGGCAGTCAAGGTACTCTTTTCGGCTTTCACTAAACAGTTTGCACCTAAATTCATACGCATTTTGAGCACCCACAAATGTGTCACATTTTGCTGTCAGTGTCGTCTAATCGCTGTTCATCCAATCTCACACTATTGTTTTCTCACCTGCAACAAGAAAAGAAAATATCCATGGGCAATTATTAAAATATCTCAAACCGAAGAACACACCCCTACTTTTTATGGTGTAAGAATCATCCTACAGTCACATGCAAGGGAGCTAAGTGTGTAGTGAGATCTTAAACCTCTGCCGCCATCTGTATGTATTATGTTGTTGTGTAACATTGTTATCATGTTGATCATGTTTATGAATAATGCTAACTTTGAATTTGTTATGCTGATTGTTATATTGCTATATAATTATGTATTTGTATGTATGTAAATATTGCTTTAGAGGGCCCCAAGGAAGATTAGTTTATACTAATTGGGTTACCCTCTGCAAATAAAGACTTTCATTCATTCATTCATTCATTCATTCATTCATTCATGTTGGACTTGTGTATCTACATTGACATAAGGTTAGATTGTGGTTGAGAATTCAGTTTGAAAATGACGATGATATACATTTACCCAGGAGTTATGATTGATATATTTTAGCATTGGGCGAAACATGCACGGCTGCCGTTGGATGTAGTGGTGATAACGTGGAATGTCTGGCAGCCACCCTCCTGTGTGTATGTTCCTCGGACTACGCGAGTGATGGGAGCACATGTATTTTAAATCCAGGTATGATAATTGAAAAACATATATTGGCATTATTTGACGAAGCCATGGCATTATTTGACGAAGCCAGTACTCTGAGGTTTTGACACGTTTTGTATACGTTTTCTGTACACTTTTAACGCCATTTTTTAATTTACGTAAAAAGAGACGATGAAGAATGTAACAGTACATTAAAGTTTTGTCTGGATTTTTTTTCCCTATATATAAACAGACACACAATATATTAGATGTTTTTTATTTGACATGACGCGAAATTTGTATGAAATGCGCATGAAAAAATATCACGAGAGAACAAATTGCCTGCGTACAAATGGAATACAAGAAATGAGATGAATATGCTAAAAGCTGGAACGCCTCATTCAGCTAACACCAAGCATGAAACAATTTTGTGTCTCGACAAATGTGCAACTACAAACGACAAGTCTTCCCAAAAGACACAGCGGTTCAAAAAAGGTTGTCACGCAACTTCAAAGCAAACAAGGAAGAGCGACAAAGTTAATAAACATATTTGATGAGCATTCTCGACAAATAAGACAAACCGAACAGCGGTTTTGAAATTTGTTGCACTGCATAAGTGGGTGGGGTATTTTTCTAATATTGTCAATAGCTGAAATAAATAATTTGCTATACAAACACATACCTGTTAGATGTCATATGAAGCTGCTTTCTGTGAACATGTCCCTGGCATAGTGTCGGTATATTGTATCCATTTGAACCCAACAGAGACGAGAACTAAACTTCCAGAAACAATGTATTGACTCGCAAGCACAAACTTTTTTTGGCAAATACAATCGAATATCCAACTTTCGCGGAATAGTTGATACTGCATGTACATGTGTATGCACTGAAATATGCACTGACAACATTTATATTGCGTTTCATCAGGATGTTTCATCGCCTGGAATCCATATCGACATTACGGAAGTGGTTTGGGAGTTCACTACAAACAGCATACACAAAATAATCCATGATGATCAAAGTATGGTCCATTTTCATATGCCAAATCACTAATTTATGGCCAAATCCAACTAAAGTTCATTGCAATTCATCATAAAATGTTCAATTCAACTTTTTCACACAGTTGAAAACATCAAACTCAGAAATATTGATCTGTGTCAATGAAAGCTGTACTGAAAGCGTCTGGCTGATTGTTTCTGTTAAGGTCTCACAACACACTTCGATTTTACTGTGTTGGCCATAGGCAGTAAAGTCCAATTTTCCATTCTGAATCAAGCATTTAGTCTAAAAGTATTTTTTTGGGAAAATACAGTTACTGCTGCTCATAAAAATCCACAAAATCTGGTACATAGCCCAGTTTGGTTTTTTTTTAATGTGACTGGTGGCAGTCAAGGTACTCTTTTCGGCTTTCACTAAACAGTTTGCACCTAAATTCATACGCATTTTGAGCACCCACAAATGTGTCACATTTTGCTGTCAGTGTCGTCTAATCGCTGTTCATCCAATCTCACACTATTGTTTTCTCACCTGCAACAAGAAAAGAAAATATCCATGGGCAATTATTAAAATATCTCAAACCGAAGAACACACCCCTACTTTTTATGGTGTAAGAATCATCCTACAGTCACATGCAAGGGAGCTAAGTGTGTAGTGAGATCTTAAACCTCTGCCGCCATCTGTATGTATTATGTTGTTGTGTAACATTGTTATCATGTTGATCATGTTTATGAATAATGCTAACTTTGAATTTGTTATGCTGATTGTTATATTGCTATATAATTATGTATTTGTATGTATGTAAATATTGCTTTAGAGGGCCCCAAGGAAGATTAGTTTATACTAATTGGGTTACCCTCTGCAAATAAAGACTTTCATTCATTCATTCATTCATTCATTCATGTTGGACTTGTGTATCTACATTGACATAAGGTTAGATTGTGGTTGAGAATTCAGTTTGAAAATGACGATGATATACATTTACCCAGGAGTTATGATTGATATATTTTAGCATTGGGCGAAACATGCACGGCTGCCGTTGGATGTAGTGGTGATAACGTGGAATGTCTGGCAGCCACCCTCCTGTGTGTATGTTCCTCGGACTACGCGAGTGATGGGAGCACATGTATTTTAAATCCAGGTATGATAATTGAAAAACATATATTGGCATTATTTGACGAAGCCATGGCATTATTTGACGAAGCCAGTACTCTGAGGTTTTGACACGTTTTGTATACGTTTTCTGTACACTTTTAACGCCATTTTTTAATTTACGTAAAAAGAGACGATGAAGAATGTAACAGTACATTAAAGTTTTGTCTGGATTTTTTTTCCCTATATATAAACAGACACACAATATATTAGATGTTTTTTATTTGACATGACGCGAAATTTGTATGAAATGCGCATGAAAAAATATCACGAGAGAACAAATTGCCTGCGTACAAATGGAATACAAGAAATGAGATGAATATGCTAAAAGCTGGAACGCCTCATTCAGCTAACACCAAGCATGAAACAATTTTGTGTCTCGACAAATGTGCAACTACAAACGACAAGTCTTCCCAAAAGACACAGCGGTTCAAAAAAGGTTGTCACGCAACTTCAAAGCAAACAAGGAAGAGCGACAAAGTTAATAAACATATTTGATGAGCATTCTCGACAAATAAGACAAACCGAACAGCAGTTTTGAAATTTGTTGCACTGCATAAGTGGGTGGGGTATTTTTCTAATATTGTCAATAGCTGAAATAAATAATTTGCTATACAAACACATACCTGTTAGATGTCATATGAAGCTGTTTTCTGTGAACATGTCCCTGGCATAGTGTCGGTATATTGTATCCATTTGAACCCAACAGAGACGAGAACTAAACTTCCAGAAACAATGTATTGACTCGCAAGCACAAACTTTTTTTGGCAAATACAATCGAATATCCAACTTTCGCGGAATAGTTGATACTGCATGTACATGTGTATGCACTGAAATATGCACTGACAACATTTATATTGCGTTTCATCAGGATGTTTCATCGCCTGGAATCCATATCGACATTACGGAAGTGGTTTGGGAGTTCACTACAAACAGCATACACAAAATAATCCATGATGATCAAAGTATGGTCCATTTTCATATGCCAAATCACTAATTTATGGCCAAATCCAACTAAAGTTCATTGCAATTCATCATAAAATGTTCAATTCAACTTTTTCACACAGTTGAAAACATCAAACTCAGAAATATTGATCTGTGTCAATGAAAGCTGTACTGAAAGTGTCTGGCTGATTGTTTCTGTTAAGGTCTCACAACACACTTCGATTTTACTGTGTTGGCCATAGGCAGTAAAGTCCAATTTTCCATTCTGAATCAAGCATTTAGTCTAAAAGTATTTTTTTGGGAAAATACAGTTACTGCTGCTCATAAAAATCCACAAAATCTGGTACATAGCCCAGTTTGGTTTTTTTTTAATGTGAGTGGTGGCAGTCAAGGTACTCTTTTCGGCTTTCACTAAACAGTTTGCACCTAAATTCATACGCATTTTGAGCACCCACAAATGTGTCACATTTTGCTGTCAGTGTCGTCTAATCGCTGTTCATCCAATCTCACACTATTGTTTTCTCACCTGCAACAAGAAAAGAAAATATCCATGGGCAATTATTAAAATATCTCAAACCGAAGAACACACCCCTACTTTTTATGGTGTAAGAATCATCCTACAGTCACATGCAAGGGAGCTAAGTGTGTAGTGAGATCTTAAACCTCTGCCGCCATCTGTATGTATTATGTTGTTGTGTAACATTGTTATCATGTTGATCATGTTTATGAATAATGCTAACTTTGAATTTGTTATGCTGATTGTTATATTGCTATATAATTATGTATTTGTATGTATGTAAATATTGCTTTAGAGGGCCCCAAGGAAGATTAGTTTATACTAATTGGGTTACCCTCTGCAAATAAAGACTTTCATTCATTCATTCATTCATTCATTCATGTTGGACTTGTGTATCTACATTGACATAAGGTTAGATTGTGGTTGAGAATTCAGTTTGAAAATGACGATGATATACATTTACCCAGGAGTTATGATTGATATATTTTAGCATTGGGCGAAACATGCACGGCTGCCGTTGGATGTAGTGGTGATAACGTGGAATGTCTGGCAGCCACCCTCCTGTGTGTATGTTCCTCGGACTACGCGAGTGATGGGAGCACATGTATTTTAAATCCAGGTATGATAATTGAAAAACATATATTGGCATTATTTGACGAAGCCATGGCATTATTTGACGAAGCCAGTACTCTGAGGTTTTGACACGTTTTGTATACGTTTTCTGTACACTTTTAACGCCATTTTTTAATTTACGTAAAAAGAGACGATGAAGAATGTAACAGTACATTAAAGTTTTGTCTGGATTTTTTTTCCCTATATATAAACAGACACACAATATATTAGATGTTTTTTATTTGACATGACGCGAAATTTGTATGAAATGCGCATGAAAAAATATCACGAGAGAACAAATTGCCTGCGTACAAATGGAATACAAGAAATGAGATGAATATGCTAAAAGCTGGAACGCCTCATTCAGCTAACACCAAGCATGAAACAATTTTGTGTCTCGACAAATGTGCAACTACAAACGACAAGTCTTGCCAAAAGACACAGCGGTTCAAAAAAGGTTGTCACGCAACTTCAAAGCAAACAAGGAAGAGCGACAAAGTTAATAAACATATTTGATGAGCATTCTCGACAAATAAGACAAACCGAACAGCGGTTTTGAAATTTGTTGCACTGCATAAGTGGGTGGGGTATTTTTCTAATATTGTCAATAGCTGAAATAAATAATTTGCTATACAAACACATACCTGTAGATGTCATATGAAGCTGCTTTCTGTGAACATGTCCCTGGCATAGTGTCGGTATATTGTAT
>JAWPHD010014672.1:0-59761 GCA_037043455.1 Cyrtodaria siliqua | reverse complement strand
CACAAGTTGTTGCTTGTTGACACGGCATATTGTTTTACTTACTATACTGAACAAAAAAAGAAACGTCCGACTTTTTTGTTGGTATTTCCATAGGCCAGTTTTTGAGGGCGTATAAAAGCTTAAAGCTACACAGTCTCTATACATCAATCGATTTCTTCTTTGTAGGCGTGTCCTTATTTGTAACTTCATGTTCACCAGCTCATGTTGAAATCAAGTGAGCAAATATAGCGCAGGAAATTAATAAGACCAGTGCACATCGTACCTATTCACAGGTAAGTCAAGTTAGCCTCTTTCGGGGCTCGAACACACGACCTTCTGATTTCAAGTCAGGAGATCTGATCTATACTTGAGACAATAGTATACTAACTACCATTTATTATGAGGCAAAATAACTTAAATTAACATTGCCTAGTGTAATACTGTATGTTACCAATATGAAACTAATACTTCGCCTCAAAATACCGTATCTTGACTTGTTATTTAGCGCTTCGATGGGTTTGTGTGTGCGCACTAGTTATTACGTAATGCCTATTTAGTGTTAAAAATGCTACAACATACCAATAAATAGCGGTGGTCTAGTTGTTCAGCGTACATCCTTCAAAACTTAAAAGTGCAAGGCTGTGGTTCAAATCCTTCTTTTTATCTAATATATTCTGAAGCAGTATATTTATAGATGTTACCTGTACGGAGGCTAAATAAAAATGTGAAATTGTACGCATCGATTTCTGCCTTATATACCGACTTTTGGGGTGTTTGTCGATTTGAAACTTCTTCACACGTGACACTCATATTCACGAGTTATTACCAGTTAAAACAGGGACTAGCTTTAAACAGAGTTTGTTTGATGTTGAAGCACACTTGAGGACATATTTCCTAGTATTTCCCATTGCTACTTGGTCATAGAAAAAGCATGGGAATCTTGTTTATTTACTGACTGCATGCTCCATGACCGATCAATTCAGGTATATAAATTGAGGCCCGTTTGTAGTTTTTAGCTCTACTGATCAGAGATCAGCAGAGATTATGCCATGGTGCGGCGTCCGCCGTCCACTGTCCGTCTGTCCGTCTGTCTGTCTGTCCGTCTGTCCATAAACTTTTTTTTGTAGCGACTACTCCTCTGAAACTACTGAATGGATTTTCATGAAACTTTAAAGAAATGTTGCCTATGAAGTCTAGTTGATCCTAGCAAAAATTCAGATTGATATAAAATCCAAGATGGCCGCCAGATCTAAAAATAGGTTTTTAAAAAACAAGTTTGTAGCGACTACTTCTTGAAAACTATAAGTGATATTGATATGGGACTTTTTCTAAAATGATCAGCATGACATGATGGTTATCAGAGTCAAACAATTTTTTGATTCGACATTAAACATGGCTGCCAGTTGCCATCTTTGTTTACATAGAGTTATATAGTAAAAACTTGTAGCGACTACTCCTTTGAAACTACTTGACGGATTTTCATGAAACTTTACAGGAATGTTGCTCTTAATGTCTAATTGATCCTATCAAAATTTCAGATCAGCCAGAAATTCAAGATGGCCGCCACAGCTAAAAGTAGATTTTTAAAAAAGAAGTTTGTAGCGACTACTTCTTGAAAACTATAAGTGATATTGATATGGGACTTTTTGTAAAATGATCAGCATGACATGATGGTTATCAGAGTCAAACAATTTTTTGATTCGACGTTAAACATGGCTGCCAGTGGCCATCTTTGTTTACATAGAGTTATATGATGAAAACTTGTAGCGACTGCTACTCTGAAACTACTTGACGGATTTTCGTGAAACTTCACAGGAATGTTGCTCTTGATGTCTTATTGATCCTAGCAAAATTTCAGTTCGGCCGGAAATTCAAGATGGCTGCCATGGCTAAAAATAGATTTTCAAAATACAAGTTTGTAGCGACTACTTCTTGAAAACTATAAGTGATATTGATATGGGACTCTTTCTAAAATGATCAGCATGACATGATGTTAGTCCTTGTCAAAAATCGTTTTGATTCGATGTTAAACATGGCTGTCAGCGGCCAACTTTGTTTACATAGAGTTATATAATGAAAACTTGTAGCGACTATTCCTCTGAAACTACTTGACGGATTTTCATGAAACTTCACAGGAATGTTGCTCTTGATGTCTAATTGATCCTAGCAAAATTTCAGGTCGGCCGGAAATTCAAGATGGCCGCCACGGTTCAAAAAACAAGTCTGTAGCGACTACTTCCTGAAATCAAAATCAATCAGTAGAGCTTCAAGGTCATTGACCTCTTG
The DNA here is from genome assembly GCA_037043455.1 of Cyrtodaria siliqua. Taxonomy (NCBI): domain Eukaryota; kingdom Metazoa; phylum Mollusca; class Bivalvia; order Adapedonta; family Hiatellidae; genus Cyrtodaria; species Cyrtodaria siliqua. Next base: position 57,496 of record JAWPHD010014672.1, on the reverse strand, counting down.
TTTCTTTGTGTTACATTGCTATATAAGATATTGTCATGGTTAAGAAAAGCTAAACACCACTTTGTAATTTAGAAACGCATATTCATAATTTTGCTAGTTTAAATACAAAACTTGTCTGATATTTCTTTATTGTTTCTAGGACAATAATGATAGCAAAGCATTAAATGAACAACTTTCTGTTGTGTGTTTATATTTTACTGCACACAAAAAGGCTTTATTGGGTGGGCCTCATAATCTGAATCAAAATTGAATATCACAATGTTCTTATGAAATTGCATGGCTAACATACATGTAGAGATTCATTCTCACAAGCTGTGTAATTCGGTAACTTTCGTAGATTTAATTTTTTTTTTGTAGCCAAAATGCATGTTTTAAGAAAGAGGGGGCTTATCTCCCTTGTGTACTGAACTTTTCAAAAACATCTTTGTTTGGACTATTGTTGGCGGTCTGTCTAATTATTCTTAAAACATCATTAATTTTTTCCTGTTTTGCTGTCTAGACAATCAGCATACATCAGCGGAAGTTTCTTGTTTTGTTCAGTATAGTATTGCCATTTATGCCCCATGTAAGTTTTTTTTTGTAAGATTTGGCAATCATTGCCTGCATTGCTCAAGGACACATTCATGCATGCATGAGTTCTCTTTGATGCCAGGTTGTGCTGCCTTTTCTTGTTGTCCTTTGCTTCGCTAAATATCGGAGCATTTTACATGCACCACAATTATACAGCGTATCTTAAAATCGCTGGTACGCGAACATACATTTGATGAGTGGGGAACTTTGCAAATATATGGTTAATGTCTGAACTGCATGGCGAACAGAAATATTCATCATTCAGTCTTAATGTGTAAAGAGTATATCAGTTTTTAATCTAAACTGTCTCGATTCATAATTTTGATAAAGCATCATCAAAAAAATCTGAGCAATCAGTGACCAGAAATAAGGCATACCAATACATTTAACTCTTATCCTTGTTGTTTCAAGTTTACTGTTAAAATTAAGGTATCTACAGTGTGATTCTTTTAAAACCCTGCATAGTTCATGTACATTCATGCAAATTGATTCAATATATGTACCTTTCAAAATCAAAATCTTTGAAAATTATCGTCTTTTTACTCTGCCAAAGATTTTTATTTTACTATAGAATCTAAGGATAAAAACCGAGTAAAACATTTTATCACCTACTGAAAATAAGATAAAATCTCAACATCTCTGCAATAGAAAATTATGAATAGTTTATTTGACAGTAAAGCTAGTAGTAAACAGATTTTCTTTTGTCATATTGTCTTCCGGTTGCACGCTCATCGAGGAATGGCATGAAAATTTCCAGGCAAATTTCTAGCGTGTTTCTTCCACTCTTTAAAGACCTTCAACATCATCATCGACAGTAGAAAAAGCATCTCTAAAGACACAGTTACAGCCACAGCTAAGTTTAGATAACCATGGATAAGAAATTCAGTCAACTATAAGCATGTTTTTTCAGGGTGATTAGGCACCTTTTCCCTTCGAGGAAAAAATCAGAAAAAGTTTTGTTGCCGTTATGGTGAGGATTGCCTCATCTAACATTGGCTGCAGTACGCTACAATGGTATAATATTAAATAAATATCATCTTTTTGACAACATAAATATAAAAAATAAAAAAAATGACTTAAAAAAATTGGAATATCCAGGCCTCTACGGTCTGTTCCAAAGGTGTTCGGACCTACATGGAATCTATCCATCCTGCATAGCAGATCAAAATGTCGACCACGAACAAATTTCTAAATAATGCAGGCTGAGATAAACGAAATAAACAAATATTTACTATCTAATCAGCCCCCAACCATCGATAATAAAAAGCATATAATGCCGAGCTCCAGGTGGTGTCGTTAGGGATGGACAGGAGCAGGATATCCTTTTTGTTCCAAGATGGAAGAACCTCAGATCAGTGTTACTTGTTTTTAGAAAAAAATATCTCTGACCGCTCATAAACAAACCAAATCTTATTAGTCTTCTGGCATGGCACATGCCACATTACTAAAAAACAAGGTAGATATAATATCTTTCCCAACTATCATAATGAAAACAAATTTTCATCACACATTACTATATATAGCTATCTAGATAAAATTATACAATTAACAGCAAACTACAATAATATAAAACTTTGTCTGTTAGAGGCTCCTCCTATTTCCATTAGAGAATGGAATCAGATAAAAAACTATGATCATAATGGGAGTCTCTATCAGATGACAAGACAATAAAATATGATAAATTTACGACAAGGGCCATATCAGAGAGTACAACATTAAGTTGGGCCACAATTTTATTTCTCCTAGATTTGATCTGGATCTCATCAGAAGTAGGAAAAAGAAAAGAAAAAAACTCCATATACTCGTACAACTTTAATCTCTTTATGGACGGAGTTCATCCAAAACAATTCGTGGCCAAGTACTGGCTACTACGCATAAAAGAATGTGTGTAGCAATATAAGGAAGAAGGCTTATATATATAGTAGTATTTATGTAACCTTCACATGCTGGTGGTGATTGCACTATCACATGGACTTTTGTATACTTAATGTTCTGTGATACAAGTGATAAACACTTATTAGATAAAAGTGAGAAGATATACATAGGATAGAAAGTCAATACATATTAGAAGAAAACAGTACACATGATACATGTATACTAGCTTACATAGGACCACAAAAAGTGAAGGCTTACTACTCTACAAATGCTGGTGGTGATTGCACTATCGCGTAAATACAATTTTGTAGAAAGTCGTGACACTCAGTGAAAATCACTTACAATAAACAATATCATGTTAGATAAACTATATTGATAAATTTGTGGTATTATAGTGACAAACACTTATACGGTGATGAATAACGTACATATCTATATATTGTGGTCAATTCAACAATCATATTTTTGTACAGTCATACACCCTATTATATAGTTTTATGCAATAACGATGGCTGCTGAAGGAGGGAGATTACCGTTCAGTATGAAACCCAGTTCTCTGGGTATGAGACTACATGGAAAAGGTGTAGCATACAATTAAACGTCCAAGAAATGACTCGCACGAAGACAGTATAATCTCGTGTGCCAGATGCAGACCTGTTGGCTATGTTTTGGCCGTAGTTTCTACGTTTTGACATGAAAAACTACGCACTACGAATTAGAACGAAATTGCTACGGATCGGTATAAATTGGGGTCTTTCCGCCATTTTTGCTCCATTCCAGTATTAAAATACCTTGCCGCTCAATATAAACGCATCTATGTTATTTGAGCGCTCATTAATATTATAAATACTTTCAAGCGTCTTTCCTCGTGTTAATCGGGGCAATCGGAACACTCTATCATTATCGTTAAAATGTGACAATGTCGGCAAAACGGAAAGCCGGAGATGAAGGTTTTTCGGACAATAAAAGAGGAAAAACAGCAAAAAATATAAAGAATCATATCGCCCTGCCTGAAGTCGTCGAAGAAAGGAGTAAACTTTGTTCACTGTTCTGTATGCATGTGTGATTTTACATGTACTCATGGCGGACAAAACGATTGTAAGCGACACGTTGAGAGTAAGCAGCATAAAGATTATGGAATGTTGAAAGCCAAACAAAAACCCATAACATAATTCGTTCACCAGCCATCTGTCCAGCAAGAGGTTTGATTAGGGTTTGCTCTGTTTGATTTGTAATACAGAATGCAACAGATTTGATTCTACACTGACTGTTATGGCAAAAAATTCCCTTGTTTCTTATGCCATTATAAAATTTTTAGTTAATATTCATAAAGTCATAAATTTTTAAATGAATATTCATCAAGAAAAGGATTAAATTTTCAAGTTATATCACTTGAGTATTTCCTTATCACATAATAATTACATATCAGTGTAATCCCACTGGACCCAGATCAGATAGTTTCCATAGGAACTGAACTGATCAGGGTCAGCACTGTTTGCTGTGGATCATTCATTTTTCTGTAATTTCTTTGTATTCTTCTTTTGAATATTAATTATACTTGAGAGGGAGGATACATGTATATACAAATCAGCAGAATAAGGGCTAATTAATAAGTCTACATGTATTTTAATGAGGCTAACTATGCAAAACAGGAAAACTACTGATGGACATCCAAAAACTACTGACAGTGCCTTTGATAACTACTGATAAAGCATACAAGGGGTAAACAGGTCTGCAGATGTGAAGAAACTATAACTAGTGATTATACCACCTGTTCAGGATGCAAGCTACACTTCTGTTTGAGCTGCTCAGGGCTGAACCCTGAAATTATAAATACATGCTTGAAGGTCAACTCGACGACTTCAGATGGTTCTGCATAAGTTGCAAAAACACGTTGCCGAGCCTAGAAAATATAAATTCTATACTAAAAGAAATCCAAATCTCCAATAATGAAAGAATAGGTAGACTTTAACAAAAAATCAAAAATTTAGAATCAAACAAAACAGAAGTCATTAAACAAGAAGTCAGCAATATCAAAGTTATAGAAGTCTTGACAGACATGAAAAAAGTGTAAATAAATTTGTAGATGAAAGAACAAGTGAACTAGAAAATCGCAAGAAAAGAGAGCTCAATATAATCTTGTTTAACGTCGCTGAAAAAAACTGCGAAAGCACTCTCGAAAACAAAAACTAAAATGAAGAAGATATAAAATTAATAGCTAGTAGTTTGGGACAAGAAAATCTAGTCATAGTTACACATTTCCGGCTCGGTAAGAAAATAGCGACAAAAATTAGACCACTGATAGTGATATTAGAGAGCAGGCAACACAGAAAGTTTCTGTCGGAAAATACAAGACACATCCCAAACAAAGTGCCAGAAACTCTAAAGAGAGTGATCCTAGTCAGAGATAAAACTGTAGAACAAAGGACAGAGAAGAAAGCTAAACTAGAGGGTAAAAGGAAAATCACAACAGGAAATTTAAATGATAACGACACTTCATTCCAACAGGCAGAACAGAATGCCCCAAAGCTATGAAAGTGACCCAGATGCCATGGAAACAATTGATAGTAAACCAAGCCCCATTGGGGTCCATTTGTTTTCCAACCCAATTGATACAACAAATCTAAATCACTAGATTCTTCGAGTAGTCGTTATATTGATTGATTGAATTGATTGAATTGGATTTTATAGTCGCACCAACAGCTAAGGTCATATGGCGACTTTCCAGCTTCCACTGGTGGAGGAAGACCCCAGGTGCCCCTAGGCCCCTTAGGGATCGAACCTACAGTGGTGAGGGTCGTTATATTGAAGACACAATCTTGGATAACCCTAATCAAAATGATTTAACCGTAATTGGTGGTGTCACTACACAACCAATTTCACCAATAGAATGAATGTTTTAACACTGTAAATAATGCTGTTGAAAAATCATTAAACAACAACAGTAACTGTGTACATAAGAGTTATACTATATATCAAAAATCACAGTTTTGTATTCCAACATGGACGTTCTTACAAAAAAGTCAGAATTGATAAGTCTAATAAACGCAAAATCACCGGAAATAATTGTCCTTACTGAAATATTCCCCAAAAATAAAGAATTTGAAATAAATGATTTTTTTTTTGATCATATGTACAAAGAAGAGCAACTAAGTTATTGCCAAGGATAAGTCATCTAAGTTATGAAAATAGGTTAATATTTTTAGGACTACCTACCTTGGAATATCGTAGAGAAAGGGCTGACATGGTACAAGTTTATAAAATCCTGAACAAGATCGATAAAGTAGATGAAAACAAGCTCTTTCAAAGGGCAATCTATGCTATATTAACAAAGGGCAAGTAAGAACACCTTTGGAAACAGAGTTGTGGATGCCTGGAATAAACTTCCCAACGAGGCGCCTTCGCTCAATGTGTTTAAAAGTCGTTTAAACAAACATTGGTTATGACACCCCACTCAATTTTCTCCAAGTTTCATATAACAACCGGAAGTAAAAAAAACACAGTTTGAAAAAGTACTATCAAGAAGTATCTTAGAAGCGAATCGCTTACAACGGTATCTACTACAGTAAGAATACAGTACAACGGTATCTACTACAGTAAGAATACAGTACAACGGTATCTACTACAGTAAGAATACAGTACAACGGTATCTACTACAGTAAGAATACAGTACAACGGTATCTACTACAGTAAGAATACAGTGCAACGGTATCTACTACAGTAAGAATACAGTACAACTGTATCTACTACAGTAAGAATACAGTACAACGGTATCTACTACAGTAAGAATACAGTGCAACGGTATCTACTACAGTAAGAATACAGTACAACGGTATCTACTACAGTAAGAATACAGTACAACGGTATCTACTACCGTAAGAATACAGTACAACGGTACAGTCGATTCCGTTTAATCGCATATCGGTTAATCGCATATTTCGGTTAATTGCATAAAGTTTTGAAACACAAAACCATTCGTATACTTTTGCATGCAAGAAAACCCGTATAATCGCATAGGTTTTTGTCACATTCCGGATAATTGCATAACGAATATCTGGCTAATTGCATACTGAAAGTCAAATTTACCTGTATTTTGCAACTGTTAATTGATTGACGCAGTCACAGAGATAAGCCCGAGGCAAATTGATTGCCAAAAGGTGCTAATTGACTTGCCGAGGAAAAAGTTTGCCATTTTGTGCGGTTTCCGTAAAGCTTCCACGCCATGACGATCGCTCACCAATTAGCATACACAATTTAATAATAAGTTTGTACGCAATGTAATGCAATGTGTTGTTAATTATTTACTGCTCTCAGTTTGCTAGTTTCGGCAGACATGCATATGACATTGAGTAGCTCATAGAGGTAACTTAATAATAAAATAAAAATAAAATAAGCTTTTGTGTTATTATCATGGCTGTGTAATTCACACTACAAACAATAGCAAAGCGACGCAGGTTGAAAGAAAACAAATACGCATAACTATTGCATAAAATCTATCAAATAAAAGTAAATACGAAATGGATATGCATAATAATAATCCTATCAAACATCTTACATAGAATTAACTCGCTTTTATGGAGTTTCTATGTAAGTATTAACAGAACAGTAAAACGAAAGTAGAAACGTGCACCGCTACATGTACAAAATGTTCAATTTCGGTTATTCGAATACTCCGGTTAATCGCATATTTTTTCTTGACAAATGGCTATGCAAATAACCGAAATCGACTGTATCTACTACAGTAAGAATACAGTACAACGGTATCTACTACAGCAAGAATACAGTACAACGGTATCTACTACCGTAAGAATACAGTACAACGGTATCTACTACAGTAAGAATACAGTACAAAGGTATCTACTACAGTAAGAATACAGTAAGAATGCATCCTTGACCTGTTTTTCTGTGAGATATATTTTTAACGATGGAACTGTGTCAAAGGGATGTATAAAGTCAAATAGGATCTCTAAAAATACCAGGACCAATACAACTGACTTTTGATACCTGCCACTTTTCGTTGGGCATCATGTAATCATCAAGCTCCTTGTAATGTGCTGTTGGCCAATATTTAATAACTGGGTGAATTTATATAGAGCCAAGTTTAGATCTTTAAAGCATAGTTACAGAATGCCAGTAAAGGTTTTATATACAATAAATATATCTAAACTCCACCCAAGATTGTCCAAGCTCATGCAGCAATCTGGCTTGTAACACAAATTATTTACCATGTTAGGTTTGTTTGTAGGACAGCATGTGCCTTATAACCATATATATATGTATGTATTAGGTTTAATGTCCCTTTTAACAATCTGTCAGTCATATCCCGATGGTGGCTACCTGTAGCAGTGAGCTCTATGCTAAACTTATATATAGTGCTGCCACACTGGAATGGCACGCTGTTAAGACACGTGACATGATACCCCACCCAGTTACATTATACTGAAACAGGGCTGACCAATCATAGAACTACCCTTTATATGCTGAACATCAAGCAAGGGAGCAAGTCTTTAGTGTGACCCATTTGGAACCCTCGACCTCCCACCTGCAAGGCGGACCTCTACCACTATATGAGCCATGCCATGGTATATCGACAGTTGTAAATAGTGATGCAATATTAATTACTCCAATGCCGTGGTCAGATACTTGGTTGATTGACCGGGTGGATGTATGAATTATTTATTATGCAAACAAATAATTTTATCCAATATGATACAATTTAGAGCTTCTTAATTTGATGTGAAAAAAAAATCCAGATATCTAAACATAAAGCTAAAATTAGAAAATAGCAAAAACAACTGTTTTCAACATGTTATTCTTGATGTGATCTAGTACAGAATATTAGTTCTAAAACCAATTCAAGATGATCTATCCCTCATGGTTAGACACAGCTATTAACATTTAAAAATATCCCTCCATTAGCCAAAGCTATCAACCTTTAAATGTGCTAATTATACATATTAAATAATGCTTAGTTGCTGCCCACCCACTCACTACCAACACTACTTTATTGCAGGTCCTCCACCGAGGGTGGCCACAGGCATCTCAAAATAAAATTCCCCCACACCCCCTTATAGTCTTGCCTTCCCGACCAAATACCACTAACCTTTTTTGGAGAGGAGACATTGTATTTGTGTCTGTCGTCTGTATCAAGCCTAGTTGCGCATGTCATCGCCATGTTTTGGTAGAATGATACTTGACAGAGTTATGGCCTCTTATACAGAAACTTTGGTCTAACTGGTTTTCCTGAACCCATGGCTGCATTTCAGTGAAACTTGGCAGGGATTATCTGTACCGAGCCTTGTTGCGCATATAGATGGCGTGTTCCGTATGAATGATTTTTGGTGGATTTATGGCCCTTTAAAGGCTTTAATACACAAACTTTGTCCGGACTAGTTCTAAACCCCTGGCTGGATTTCAACGGAATCTTAGTTGGGATGATCAGTATCAAGCCTAGTTGTGCATATCGTCGTCATGTTCCAGTCAGATGATTTTTGGTGGATTTATTGCTCTTTCCCCAGTGAGGGGAGACATCATTCTGTTTTTAGCTCTACTGATCAAAGATCAGCAGAGCTTATGCCGTGGTGCGGTGTCCGTCGTCCGTCTGCCCGTCCGTCCGTCTGTCTGTCCGTCCGTAAACTTTTTTTGTAGCGACTACTCCTCTGAAACTGCTGGATGGATTTTCATGAAATTTTACAGAAATGTTGCCCATGAAGTCTAGTTGTTCCTAGCAAAAATCCATGTTGATGTGAAATCAAAGATGGCCGCCAAAGCTAAAAATAGATTTTTAAATAACAAGTTTGTAGCGACTACTTCTTGAAAACTGTAAGTGATGTTGATATTGGACTTTTTCTAAATTTTCAAGATGACATGATGTTGGTCTTGTTGAAAATTATTTTGATTCTGCATTAAACCTGCATTAAACATTAGCACTGTTTTGCATGCATGATTCAAAAGTTTGACCTGACTTTTGTTGACTTTGCGATCAAGTTATTTTTAAAGTTAAAAATAAATACACATTAAAATTTTGAAGTCAAATTAGGATCAGGTGTTAAAAGTTTATTAGCAATAGCTTGTATAGTTGCATGTACTTACCGTATACCCTGACAGTATAAACCTGGGGGCATTGCATTACATTTCCAAAGTGAGGAGTAGGTGGGGGGTGGGGGTGGTTGGGGGTGGTGGGGTGGGGGTGAGGGGGGAATGTTTATTTGAGACCATAGAAAATTCAGTTTCTTTTGTTTTGTCTTTTTTGTCTTTATTTTTTACATATTATACCTCTAAAGTGCATATGGAGAGGTATTTTTCTAAATTAGACCTCAAGTCAGACTACTGACAAGTGTAAGAAAGTAAGTAAATAGTTTATTAAAGTGACGCGTATATACAATTCAAAATCAAACATATATGAAATAATTGTAAATTAGCACCCAGCCCAATGTACCTATAAGTCACTATCTATAAATAATAATATTAAGTAAATCACATCATGTAAATATTAATTGTTATATAAATTGAATAAATCAATAATAAACAGTTCAGTGGATATTAAATATGATTGCAAATTTATAGCAATGACATTACAATTGATAATACAATAGGTTATGTAACAGTATATGAAGTTGAGTTGCGTCTCTTCAGAAAAGCTTTAAATAAGTATTTTGCAACTTTCTCTGATGATTCAAGCACAATAAATTTAAGCTTCTCGTTCTTATCAAAAGTTAAAAAGTCTCTGTTATGTAGAGTTGTATTAATGTAGTGTTTCTTATATCATTATAAAAAGAACAGTTTAGTAAGAAATGATGTTCATCTTCAACAGCATTATCATTACAATATCTACAAAGTCTCTGATTTTAATTCTCGCCGACGTTTCTCCCAGTTTCAGTTCTAATTGGTAGTATACCACCACGAAATTGTACTAAAATAGATCGCTCACCCTTAGTAAGTGTCATTTTGAGGTAATTATCCGTACCAAAGGTTTCTTTAAATAGAACACAAGTCCTCTGTATTTCCTCTAAACTAGTTCTCATATAATCTGTAAAAAAGAGAAAAGATTCGAGGAAAAATATGGTAGTGGGCTTGGGGGTTATTAGTTGGGGAGCAGTTATATGGCGGCATAAGGGGTAATGCTGCCAGACTAAAGGTGAAAAAAGTGCATGGGATTACAAAAAAAGTGCATTAACTTTCATATCTGTTGTTTTAACTGTACTGGTACATGTCACACTTCTAGTTCACTTCCAGTTCACCGCTGCTATGTGGATGTTTTAGAATAGCTACATAATTTGCTACACTGATCCTTTCATAGAAAGAATAAATTTGATTAGCAAGTTGATAATCGATTTTTGTTAATTCAATAAAAACCAAATTCTGATTGTATTATGTCTGCAAGCAGATTTGATGCTGGTGCCAGCTCAGTAAAGAAAAATAATTCATCAAGTGACTTGATGTAATTAAATCAACACATAATATTAGTGCCTACTTCCCTCTTTATGGAGTCTTTGTTGTCATCATTGATTTCTTTAAAAGCTTTTTCTTTTTTCTGTCTCGTATCAGTAACTTGTGGCAAAATTTATGTTTCCTAAATTTTGGAAGCTGAAAAAATGGTGTTCAGTCTTTGGTTGATTGTAATGCATTTTTTTTTTTACCAATAATATATCTTCAAAAGCTTTTAACTTCGAGGCATGTTTTCACTTAATTTCAATTCAAATAGATGATTTGAAATTTTTTAACCCATCTGACATCAGTATAACAGACTGATGTTTTAATGTTTTTGTTGCAATCAGTTATTCGGTAAGAGTATTACAAAATTAAGAAAATGTCACTGTTTTAATGAAAAATAATATCATCTTAACCAAATTTTTATCACAGGGGATCGAAGCGTTGATTGGACACCCCGCCCCATCCCGGCACTTTAAAAAAAAATAAAAAATAAAAATCCCAATCCCACGTAAAATGCATTTATAAAATTTACTCCACCCTTTCCCCATTTAATGAGTAATATCATGAAAAGAGGTGGAACTTAAAATCCCGACTATTTTCTTTAGTCTGACAAGTTCACGTCCAAGATTTGAACCAAGTGTACACCTATCAAATACAATCTGGAGAACCTTTAAACTAACCGCCCAAAGCAAACCGCTGCAGCAATCTAGGCAGTCAGTATTACGCACAGTTTCTCTGTTGTTGTTTTTATTTTCGTTTTGGGGCCATCATACCGGAAGTAAAGGAGATGTAACAATTACTACTACCCGGCCAATCAGACGTCTCGTTACATCTTTATGTCAAATTTTGGACTAGAGCTTGTCAGACTAAAAGAAAATCAGCGTTTGTTGGCAAGTTTGACCGATTGTCGCATATTCATGTACATGCATATGCCATGTATTGTACGTTGTTGGAAAGAGGAATGTATTACCTATCGATGGATATAGCGTTTTAAGAGAAAAGGTTGAGAATTTGATACGTTTACTTAGGACACATATAAATATGAAGGTGACATCGGGATTTGAAGTTCCACCCCTTTTCATGATATTTCTCATTAAATGGGGAAAGGGTGGAGGATTTGTTATTATTGTATATAAAGGATTTTACGTGGGATTTGGGATTTTTTACATGTTTTTTTTTTTGGTGTGGGCAGTGAAGTGGGGTGGGGGGGGGGGTGGGTGGGGAGTGGGGGAGGGGGTCCAATCAATGCTCCAATCCCCTGTGAACTTTACTGATAAATTTGTCTTAAAAATTCTATAAATTCAGGTAGGTCTGAAATCCAACACGTACACATCACATGCTTTGATTATTTATTTTTTTACTGTCATAGACAAACAATGGCGTGATTCAACAAGAGTATGAGATATGCTGGAACAAATAAGTTTGGCTCTGCTTTTTGCACATCTAGCCTAGATAAACTGAATGTTATAATAATCTAGTTCGAAATAATTAAAAAATCACATGGCAATGACCAACGGCTGTTCTTCATTCTCAGTAATAATTTATGATTTCAAGGATGTATCAGATTTGTCTCCCATTTTGTTAAAAGAGCATATTCCGCATTAAAATATAAGAATATCATCAAGAACATGGTAAAACTATATTAAGTACATGTTCTGTGTTTGAGATGTTAAAACATGCAAGAATAATATAGAATAAAATTGTCATTATAAAGAAATAACAAACCAATGTTTAAATTTTTTAAAATTACCTCCCTTTACTTTGAAATAAGAACAGATTGATAATTTCTGTAATGCAGGTACATTAAAACATGTTGCTATTTTTTCTGCCACCATTGTTTGAAAAGACTGACCTGCATATACTTGACAACTGGAATAAAACTTCACACAATGATAGGGTAATAAGAGGACAAACAGAGGGCAAGATATTATTTCAATAGAGTTATTGCCCTTTGTATTATTTTATACTGATAATTCTTTTCTGGAGAATAACTGTCAAGTTGGAGTTTTTACGGTCAAGCATTTAGAGTTAGTGGGAAATGTGCGCCTTTTCTGAATAGAGTTATGGCACTTCATTATTCATCCGATCTTTACCAAACTTTACCAGATTGTTAATATCAATGAAAGCTTGGACAAGTTTAAAAAACAGCCAGATCAGACCAGTAACAGCGGAGTTATGGCCTTTGATTTAGTTATAAGTGCTATATTTTGCCTCGTTAAGACCAGCAAAGGGCAGATAACTTAATATTATTACCTTCAACTTTTGCGTTTAGGTTACTTTTTCACAAACTGTATGCACTAGACCTTTCAAACTTTGCTTATAGTTGTATCTTTAGTGGTACATTGCAACGTGACAAAGCAAATGTGGAAGTGACCTTGACCCGCCAAGCAAAGGGCAGATAACTTAATAATTTTTACCTTCAACTTTTGCGTTCAGGTCAATTTCTCACAAGTTGTATGCACTAAACCTTTCAAACTTTGCTTATAGTTGTATTTTGGCTGTTACATCGCAGCGTGACAAAGCAAATGTGGAAGTGACCTTGACCCTCCAAGCAAAGGGCAGATAATTTAATAATTTTTACTTTCTGCATTTAGGTCACTTTCTCACAAACTTCATGCATTACACCATTCAAGCTTCGCTTATAGTTGTTTCTTGGGTATTACGTCACAACGTGTCAAAAGCAAATGTGGATGTGACCTTCATCCTCCAAGCAAAGGGCAGATAACTTTAATTGTTACATTTACATCACTTTCTCATGAACTATAATTATGCACTAGGTGCTTTAAACCTAGTTTATAACTTAATCTTTGGAAGACAAAACATCCTACTTGGGAAGTGCGTCTTTTTGAATGCATGGATTTCATCTATGACCTTGACCTACTTTTTGGAGCTGATGATTTTTTTGTTGATTTTTTTTATAATATAGCATTTTGTTTTTAAACAAATGCACTTAAAATCTCAGCAAACTGTGAACTCCATTGGTTTTAGTTATTAAAATGTTTATAAAGTTTCATTTAAGCAACATTTATCTTTTATTTTTAAGTCCCGCCCCCGTCAGACGAGACATGTGAATCCATGGATTTCTTGTTCATCCGATCTTTACCAAGATCTTTCATCAAAGGCATAACTGATTGATGATCGATCAAATCGATTAATCGGAACAAAACCAGTTATTGTCCTTATTCGGTAAATTGCTCATTTTCTTCAAGTTTGGGTGCAAGTTCTTTTTCTTTTTTTTCGGCCATCTTTAAAAATAATTGAATTGAATTGAATGTTGTTTAACGGCTCATCAACACAGTATAGGTTATTTAGAGCCACCCCAGAGAGAGGGGAAGGATACATAGGAATCCGGGAACCTGCCCTACTCTTATTATCGTATAGATTCCTATGGTTCTTTTACATGCTCGGAGGATAGACCGATACACGGGACCGCCCGGTTTACATCCCCATCCGACGGACGAGGCTAAGGGAAAGTGTCTTGCCCAAGATCACACCGACGGAACTCAGTGGCACCACGGAGGATTGAACCCGGGGCCTCCGGTTACAAATCCGCCGCGCTACCGACTGCGCCACGCCAGCCCTTCTTTAAAAATAAAGATGGCCCATTTATTTTTCCCGTCATAGGTACATGGGGGTCGTAGAATCATCCCCAGTAGTACCGTACAATAATTAGCAAATGTAATAGTGATATATCTATGAAACAAAATATTCATAGTACAGCCGTTCACGATTGAGCATGGAATAACATCCACACTGACGTAATGTCATCGTGTGTTCAACAACGCCCCATTCCTCGCTGAATGTAAACAAGTGTGAATATATAATGAGTAGTTGTCACTCTCGTCACCGATTGGTTACCCATTGTCGCCATAGTAGCTATTGACCTTTGGCGTAACAAGTAAATTACATGTGTAGTTTCTGAATGTGTACGAAAGGTGCAATGAAAACACAGAATGATCCTTGATGGTTCACGACAAATTAGGACAATGATTTATTTTAATGGTCGATCATCATTCTCGCATCACCCTAGTTAAATTGGTTAAACTTATTTTATTTCACAAGCTTTTTGTACACAATAGATTGTCCGCGCGGTTGACCGAGAATGTCTATCATAGGAATTATTTTATTTCGTGCACTTGCGATAGTTTCAGCCTATTTCTACTGAAATTGGACTCGAGAAGAAATGGCAAATAGCTTTAAAAACAAGTTTAAATAAAAACACGCACGTTTTTACAGACGAAAAGTAAAGTCATAACGCGGATAAGGTCAAATGAAATATTTTAGCAAGCGTTATATTAGTTTACACAATAAATGTCAAACGGAATTTTAGTCGCATATAAGATTGTTTTGTTACAGGGAAATATGTGGGGTTCTGCATTGCGGTTAAAGGAACTTTTAGCTATAAAACACACAATAATTATGTTCGCAAACATTACACACTAAACATTATTGAATATTTACTAATTAAAAGCAAGATTGTTTAACGGAATTCAATCGCGGTACAAAAAAGAAAAGAAAATCCACCTCGTGCGTTTGAACTTGCAGCCCAAACTAACATTACACTCGGTAATAATAGTGCTTGAGTGTAAAGTGCCCGGCTGAGCTAAGCGGGCTATACATATTACGCTATACATAGTGAAAACCTAATGTGTTAATGGAAGTCACGTGATCGCAGAAAAGGTAAATAGTGTTGTTCCCACTTTAATTAAAAACTACATAATTCTTAGGGTCTATCCTCATGTTTGCATGTATACATTCCACTGTATAAAAGTCAGACAGTTATTTGGTTATGCTCAATATCTGCTTACTTATGGACAGTGGCCCTTTAAAGTATACAGTATACGATCATGTTTCTTCTCAAATCTGACCGACTCTGTTTCTGTTTGGATACAGCGAAAGGCCTTTTACGGCATAATACGCTGGGAGAGAGTGAGTGACTAATAAAGTAAATAGCACTTATATGAAGGGTAATCCGGCTGAGCCGTCTCTAACCCTAAAACCCTTTTTCAGTTATTGTTTTTTGCGGCTTTACACAGCCAGATGAGATATCAAAATCGTAAAAAGGGCTGGTAAGGTCAAAGAAGGCTCGGATTATATGAAGGGCTGTTTTAAATCCCTCAACTGTCTGCTCATGCACTACGCTATTGTCCAGATGGTTTCATTCGACAGTAAATGTCTTGATGAAGAAAGCTTTTTTAATTGTTCACTTTTGCGATGCTCTATAGGGCCTATATATATTAAATTTGTTGTTATAAAGACTGGTGAAAAAGTATTAATTCCACCACAAACTACTGTACACAAATATAAATTAGTTCAGTCACCCCACATGTGCAAAGATAGCACGGCAAAAGTCTTCGATGTAAATGACACATTTGACTTTGTGTGGCAAAAAACACAACGCGTAAATTAAATAACATTTTTGTATTTTAATCAAGTTTTACAATCTAGTTTAAATTTGTTGTTTTAAAGGATTTAATGCATTTTTGTTTATTATTTTTAAAGTGGGATTCAAAGAATCCTTTGTCATTTAAAATATTACTGGGCCTAATAAAGCAATTATTAATGTTGATTGTGCATTAAATAACAAAATTGAACAGATTGGGTTCTTTGAAAATAGTACATGACCTTGCAAGATAGATCCTGTATGACCTTATAAGATAGATCCATTAGGTCTTAAAAAATAAAAGGAATTCTTGAAGTATTTATCAAGCATTGACATCAGCCTTTAGATTAATGACATTACTTTTATTTAAAAAATATAATTTAGACTTTTTGCTTGTATATATTTAACTGATTTTTCGAGTTGTCATAATTTTTTCGTCTTGCCTCTTGCTTTTTATAATTGATACTAATGACTAAAAAAAGCAAATCATGTTGAAAAACTAATGGGATGCTGCATCTACATTTTTATCACATAACTTGGGGGTGGAATAACACTGTTCTATATTTTCGATATATAACTATAGTTATATATTAACAAGCCTAGTACGCGCTGTCAAAAAATTGATAATGGCTATGATCCAGTTCACCCAGTTTATGTCGGTTTCGCGTGTTAAAGTGACAGAAAAAATTAAATAAAAGTCGATGTGCGAGTTGTGTGATAAATAGAATTTAACATTCGTTCTCATGCATTATTGAATTTATTAAACTCGTTTGCAAAAATTATACACTGCTCCCTAAGAGCCCCGCATTATATCATTTTTGCAAACTCTTTAACTAATTCAATAATGAATAAGTATAAACTTTCCACTGAATTCTATGATTTTCTGATTAAAATAAAACGGTGTATTTTCACTGTTTATATATTTGCTGAAAATGAATAAATACTGAAAAGTGGATTCCTTGGAAGCAACAAAGTCATGAAGTCATGCAACTGTTGACTTTTGTTATTGACGTTATTGTGCATTATATTTCTTCTGCATAAGGTTGTATAATAAATACAATATTTGTTGGCTTGTCGTGAATATAGGGTTTATTTTCATATGAAAGTGAAAAAATTTCAAATATCTTTACTCGTGAACATATATGTTTTTTCAATTCTTGCTGAAAATAAATCGTATATTCACTCAAAACAAATATCCTCTATACCCATTACCACTTGGTTACAAAACTACTCACCAGTTTAATTCCAATGAAAACAGTAAAACATGTTATTAATTTTATTAAACAATTCAACACAAATGTCTGCAATTAATGTTTCCTTTTTTGTATTTCTAACAAAATGGGCATTTTTCCCCCACTAAACGTGATGTCTTAAAACCACCAAATTAAAAAGAACAGTAACACAACTTAAATGTTATCCAAGAATGCAAAAGAACACGCTTATAGGATGGTTATCCTTCAATGAATCATGCAGTTTCTTGTGAACGTTTATTCATTTTCAGCAGGCAGAGGGGCTTGACCCATGCCTGGGTAAGGTTCCTTTGGAAGTGGTGGGAAGATTTCATTGTCCTCCAGTTCTCCAGATGTCACTGTTGCTGATGGAGCAACTGTTGGCAACCGCAAGGGATCTAACCCATAAAATTGTGGTGGGTAAAATGGCATGCCATATGCCATCTGTTGAACATGTTGAAAGCCAAGATTTGCATTAGGGTGACACCCAACAGCACCAAATGGCATCATCTGATTTTGTGTAGGAAAGTTGATGATGTTATTTGGTGTTATTGGGTGAACAGTTGTAGCGGAGTGTGTTGGCCATTGAATGCCTCTGTTTTCAAGCTCTCGACGCACAGGGTTAATTATTGGAGTCTTGTTTATTATTGTGTTATACTTTCGCTCATATCCTTCTATCAAATCGGGCTAAAACTTGCTAGACGTTTCCAAATCATCTGGAACCTGTCCATTTAAGACTTTCCTGAGAATCGCAGTATCGGCATTTACACGAACTTGTCTTACTTGACCCGTAGAAGATATCAAGTATTTCTTGGGATTTGATCGGATTAGCCTACTTTGAATCTTCCCTTCGAACGTATTGAAAGTTTCCCTGTTGGCTTTCCTTTTGGCATCCAATTCCGTCGAAAGAGCGTTTACTTCGCCTTCCAGTTTTTGCTTCTTGACACCAAGAACATTTAACTCCTTTTTGCTCTCGGGATAAAGATCAACTTCACCACAAATACGCACGTCGCTGCATGGATTGTCATTACATTTCTTCCGGTCATGGCCTATGAGGCGCCATACGTGACTATATGTTGTAAGATAAATATATACGTTGTGTGTAAAATATATATATTGAATACAAAAATATATATGATACAGACAAATATATACTTTACTCCGAGATATATATATTGAATACAAAATATATATGATACAGACAAATATATATGTTACTCCGAAATATATATATTCTGTTCAAAAATATATATCATACAAATATATATGTTACTCCTAGAAATATATATTCTGATTTTTTTTTAAATATATAGTGTAGACGCAAATATATACGTCAGTCTGAATATATGTTTTTCCTATTATATATATTGTAGACGCAAACATTTATGTTATACCGAAAAATATATTCGGTTTATAAAAATATATTGTCTGTCTTATTATATTGAAGATGAAAATATTTGAGATGGAAATAAATAGTTTCTCTAAAATAAATATATTGCAGACACAAATATATCAATGAAAGATCGATAAATAAATGGTGCGAACTTCTGGGTGACCGAAACTAAATACATATTTGTTTTCCAAATATATATGCCTTCTGCAAATATATACGTTGGCATAGACTGTGCTGCAAATATATACGTTGGCGTAGACTGCTACACTGTCCCGTTTTTCAAACTCGAGACAAGCCAAATTTAAAGAGCGTATTTCCCAGCGTCCAAGTCATATCCGAGAAGTGTTCCGCATTTTGGAGTTTCTTTACCACGAAAACATAACAAATCCGCAAAAAATGGACGACCAAACGTCTAACGTACGAAAAACTATTGATCTTCTTCTTCTTCTTCTTCTTCTTCTTCTTCTTTTCTTCTTCTTCTTCTTCTTCTTCTTCTTCTTCTTCTTCTTCCTTCTTCTTCTTCTTCTTCTTCTTCTTCTTCTTCTTCTTCTTCTTCTTCTTCTTCTTCTTCTTCTTCTAATGTGCCGGGTTCCTCCGGAACATACTCGCACATGTGGTGAACTAAGTACAAGTGTGAACGGTCCAAGTGCATTTAAAAACAGGTTAAAAAATCTCTGATTGGGGTCTACGCAATCCCCGAAGTCGAGCAGAATGGCATCTCTCTGTTGTTTGTCATTTAGACCGGATGCTAAGTCCTGGAGCATGATTATGAGATGGCTCTCACAGGATCTCTTCTTTCTGAAACCATGCTGTCTTTCAAATAGAATATTATTTATTTCTTTTGTTAAGTAACCCGCAATTTCAGGCCTTGGTTCAGACCTCGTTAGTGTAATAGCCAGTATCTCGAGTATGCTGATATTGAAATACGCGACTGCGATAATGATCATACTTTGTCTAAAAGTAGTTTTGTAATACAAGAAACTGTCGTGACATATCAGATTCGTCGATGCACCATCTTCTTACCAACGTATTGATCACGTAAACCGTATACCCCACCCTCCGTTCCACCACCTCAATAATGTTTATATTATCCGAATGCATCAGGCGCGTGGCCTCGGCAGGCGAGGCGCAGTCGGTAGCGCGGCGGATTTGTAACCGGAATTCACGGGT
The DNA here is from genome assembly GCA_037043455.1 of Cyrtodaria siliqua. Classification (NCBI taxonomy): domain Eukaryota; kingdom Metazoa; phylum Mollusca; class Bivalvia; order Adapedonta; family Hiatellidae; genus Cyrtodaria; species Cyrtodaria siliqua. The sequence continues at coordinate 37,443 of JAWPHD010014672.1, read as the reverse complement.
TCAATCCTCCGTGGTGCCACTGAGATTCGTCGGTGTGTTCTTGGGCAAAACACTTTCCCTTAGCCTCGTCCGTCGGATGGAGACCTAAACCGGGCGGTCCTGTGTATCGGTCTATCCTCCGAGCACGTTGAAGAACTATAGGAATATATTCGATACTAAGAGTAGGACACGGTTCCCGGATTCCTGTGTATCCTTCTCCTCTCTCTGGGGGCGGCTCTAAATAACATATACTGTTTTGATAAGCCGTTAAACAACATTCATTTCGTCAGAGGGAGAGATATAATGATTCATGTTTCCGACTGAACTGTTTAGCATTGCATTGAATCGTTTCAAGTTCGATTAGATGGTTTGAAAAAACACTCCGGATTATTGCACAGAGCATCGGATTGTTTTAAGATTGATTAAATGGTTTCAAAAAAAGTAGTGAATCAAATAAAGTTACATTGAATTAAATATAATACCGATGAATTAATTCATCTTTGACTGGATGATTTATTAAAAACATACGTTTGGCTCATAGGTAATCGCCAACCATGATTGACTGGATGATTTATTAAAAACATACGTTTGGCTCATAGGTAATCGCCAACCATGAAAAACGGGACAGTGTAGCAGTCTACGCCAACGTATATATTTGCAGCACAGTCTGTGCCAACGTATTTATTTACGGAAGTCATATATATTTGACAATCGTACAAACTCGCTCATTTCCGTTGATCATCGGAAATAATTATTTTTGAAAAATAAAGTTGATGCAGTTCCGATCGATATATTTGGAAAACAAATATTTATTTAGTTTTGGTCACCCAGAAGTTCGCACCATTATTTATCGATATTTCATTGATATATTTGTGTCTGCAATATATTTATTTTAGAGAAACTATTTATTTTCAGCTAAACTATATTCATCTTCAATATATTAAGACTGACAATATATGTTTTTATAAAGCGAATATATTTTCGGTATAACATATAAATGTTTGCGTCTACAATATATGAATTAAGAGAAAAAATATTCAGAGTAACGTATATATTTGCGTCTACAATATATATTTAAAAACAGAATATATATTTTTCAGAATATATATTTCTAGGAGTAACATATATATTTGTGAGAATATATATTTTTCAGAATATATATTTCTAGGAGTAACATATATATTTGTGTGATATATATTTTTGGATAGAATATATATATTTCATAGTAACGTATATATTTGTCTGTATCATATATATTTTGTGTTCAATATATATATTTCGGAGTAACGTATATATTTGTTTGTATCATAAATATTTTGTATTCAGTATATATATTTCACACGCAACGTATTTATTTATCTTACAACATATAGTCACGTATGGCGCCTCATAATGGCCTTTTCTGCCGTGACAATTGTGACACACATGTTTAGAACGGTCCATCCACACATCTGCATTCATTTCTTTAGATAGATCTTGGTATTCAGATGTTAAGGTCTCCAACTCCTTTCTCTTTTCTGCAATTTGCATTTCCTTTTCTCCAATATCAAGTTCAGAAGGACTCATGTACCTAATATTGGTTTCCTGTTCAAAATGGAGACCTCTCTTGGCAGAAGGAGTACTAGCATAATTGGTGGTTTCGGTTTGAGCCTGCGCTCTAGAGAGGGCAGGTGAAGTTCCATCTGAGATTTTGATGTTCATCTTCGGTTGACCCACCATAACTGCCTTGACAAACTTTCTGAAGTTCCTCCCAGTCATATCAACATATGTTGTTTCATCGTCCACAACTGACACTGTTAGGGTAGACAGTCGCCTAAGATGTGGTATATCCTGAAAAGAGAAAAAAATATAATGAATGAATGGTGTTTTACGGCATGTTAACACAAATGAAAAAGATGTAAATGTTATAAATATATTATGAGTAGTTTGATGTATGATAAAAATGTTGTTAAAAATATCCTGTTAAGTTTAAATGAATTCTGCTTTAAATGAACTTGAAGAGAGGTTCAATTCAATTCAAGAGAGGTACAGTTCCAATACTGAATTAGATCTCTCTTCAAATAACGGAAGAACGGTTCAATTGAATGAGTTGATGTTAATTTGGCGTTTCATAAATGTATTCAATGATAAAATGTTTTTAATATGTATATTAGCGCATGCAAATAAGGATATTGACAATTATTTATTTTTAAATACATATACAGTACTTGTATATTTATAATATTTCATTTTAGTTTGTAATTTGAAAGCATATACATATACAACCCCATTACCGATTACTTAAAGGAATGTAGCGACACAGCCAAACAAGCTCTATTATTGAGAGTTCTAAAAACCTCGGAAGAAGGTGAAAGAATTATCAAAATCGGATGATGAACAAAAAGATATGACCATTTAAAGGTAGTTCTAAAACAGATATGGGAGCCGCCTTTTTGAGAACTACGACATCATAGTTCCATATTACCATATATGGAATATTGATAAATATAATTTAAAACGAATAAAATCACTGCAAATGAATGCAAAAAAAATTACTAGTCATATAGCGCATTATTGCCATTAATTATTGCGTATTTTTCATACAGTTGCTGTCATATTTCCCCTATAACTCAGTATTTCTTCATATTTATGAATATTCAATATATGGTCATTTAGAACCATGATGTCATAGCTCTAAAAATGGCTGCTTCAATATTGGTTTCAACAGAAACTTAAAATGATCATATCTTTTTTGTTTATCATCCAATTTTGGTAATTCTTTCACCATTATTCAAGTTTTTCGGAACTCTCAATAATAAAGATGTTTGGCTGTGTCGCTGTATTCCCTTTAATGCACTGTCCACTAGCAGATACAGTGCGCGCGCCCCCCTAAAAATTCCGGATCATACATGTATGTCCATGTTACTGTAGATAAAATATCAAACATTTTCAATGCACGCCCTCAGTATAAAACATTTTCTTGCTCGCTTCACTCGCTCGACGCATAATGGATATTGAGTGGTTTATTTAACACATTGTTAAATCCTTTTATTTGAAAACGGCATTTTTTTACGGCACTACCGCACCCGTTTTATGAGGCTAGAAACGGACCCGACAATTGACCAAAATCTTACGCACCCCCCTAAGCTGAAATCCTGGATCCGCGCTGCTGTCGAATTTACTAAAATATGTTGCAATAATTAAATCAGTTGGAAACACATACATGTACCACGGTAGCCGACAATATTCATGACTAGAATCACGTGTACAGTAGGTTATTGCTAAACACTAACTTCAGCAAATGAATTGTATTTTGTCCCACGTCATGTAATATAGACACAATACGGAGACATAATGACACGAGCTGGGTGATAAAAGGGTCTTACGATATGATTATGCAATGTAGCCTACATCGAAAATAAATTACCTGTTTGACGTACTCTTCAAACTCCGAGAAGCTGAGAGCGGGTAGAACGGTAGTTGGTACATCCGTCACAGTTGCTCTTTGATTGCCATAATAATGGTAAATGATTTTCAAATCAACTACTTCGTCTGGTAAAAATTTAGATTCCATTTTGTACTGAACGCTTGTCATGTCGTCAACACTGTGATGGAAAACAAAAAACTGCCGTCAGAACGAGCTGCTGGTTCACAGTGTGGACTAGTTCACTATGCTGCCACAAAGAGTAAAGCAGCTAGTTGATAGGAACACTGATGAATGAAAACGTCCAAATCACAGTTTTAAAACGACCTGACACCCCTTATGTAATGTCAACCTTGTGATAGGCCAAACCCAACATCAAGTTGTCTTGGGCGGTAAATTCAGGCAATAATGCTGTGTTTACACAATGACGACGACGTCATGTTGATGTGTCCGCTTGTGTGTATAGCTCAGGCTTTCAAACGTGTATAACCTGTAACAACTAACAACAGCCTGTGTTATAGTCATGGATGACAAACAGAACTTAAATAAGCATAACAGGGTTTTTATTAGTGGAAAGGCAGTTGGGGATGATTTGAGAAATCTTGTGATAACGAGCATTGTTGAAAAAGGTGGAAATTTGGAGAACAGACATGTTCCTAGGGGTGTTTTGTCGCTTGTGGCAGTGTCCCTGAAACTTTCGAATACTTGTGTTAGGAATATCTGGGATCGTTATTGCGACACCGGCTGTGTTGCCCCCCTTCCCCACGGTGGAGGCAGGAAGAGAAAATTGCAAGAACAAGATGAGCAGTATGTTGAACAATTAAAGCGTGAAAAACCGTCTTTGTCTTTATAAGAAAAATTAGCTCGATTTTCAAATATTGATGTCAGTTTGAACACACTTAGCAAAACATTAAAAAATCGAATGAAAGATGGTCCCTGGAGTAGGAAAATCATGATAAGTCTAGCTGCAGAAAAATTTACGCCAAATAATATGAATTACACGCAAGCATTTCTTAACTATGTTTCCCGACAAAATCCATACAAACTTAAGTTCTTTGATGAAAGTGGATTCGAACTTCCACAATCAATTAAGAGGAAGTATGGACACGCACCAGTAGGCCAGCCTGCCGTTGAAATATGTGAACAAACAAGGTCAACGCATTTGACATTAAATTTATTAGTTGGTCTTAATGGTGTTGCATATGCAAACGTTGAGGGGGCGACTGACACGGACCGTTTCTTAAACTTTTTCAACGAAGCTTTTCATTCAGTTGATGAAACTGGAAACCCAGCGTTAACTGCGGGGGACATAACCATAGTTGACAACTGCGCCACCCATCATAATCGTGGAGAAGCGGTTTTGTCTCGGTTTTTGAATAACCAAGGAATAGAATATGTATTTACACCTACGTACTCGCCAGATATGAACCCGGCCGACATGTGCTTTAGTTATATAAAATCAGTGCTTAGGAGCCAGCATTACAGTAGAATTGCTCGAGAAATTAACATTGAATATGCTGTTTTGAAAATAATAACCGGTCACTGCTGGGGACGCCCGAATACATCAACATCTAATACAGTGAAAAGGTGAGTCTTTAGAAGTATATGTACTCAGTGTTATGTTATGATATCGATTTTGGTCACGTGAGACTTGTAGGCGGGTCGAGTGGGAGGTGTCAACTACGTTCAATTCACCGAGTACTTCCATTTTATTGGACGTCGCCATCGGGACGTCGCCATCGGTTGTTTACATGTCTGGTGCTTCAAACATCCATTGATACAAACGATGTATTTCCATGCTCAATCGTGAACGGCTGTACAAGCCAGCCAAATAATATTCATACAAGAAAAATTCTATCAACTTCCTTTATCAAATCGAGACTTTTTCATATTGCATGTATAAGAAACAACAATAAAAAAATAAAAATAAGAGCCATCCAAAGTTTTATGTCTCACTGTTGTAAAATGATTTATATTTGGCTAGAGTATACCATGATAAACACACGTTTAAGTTCTTGATAATTTAAAAAAACATTTCAGTGAATTTCCACCAGAAGATTTACGGCTATAATAATGATAAAGCTTTAGTCAGGATTAGGAACATTATTGTATAATGTGACAAATATATTAAAAAAAAAACGTTTTTCATGGGATTGCCACTTTCCTTGTTTCCTGCTGTTTATTTCTCTAGACCAGAAGTCCCATTATTCCTTGTTATCTAATGTCCCCAGAGAATGGACAAAGGCATCATAAATGTCTGCCTGTTTGTTCCAAATATTGTGAATTATGGTATTTTCTCGCTTCACTGGCAATATCAGCTGCCAGGTTGGAACTTATATACACACCAATCTTATAATGTGGGCATTCAGTGTTGTTTTCTCTATTTTGGGAACATAATTAACCCATATCATCATATTTGGGAATTTTAGCACAATTTTTCTTAAAATTGGCAAATATACAGTAAAACATTCATTCCATAATTGTATCTTTAATACTCTTTACCTACAGTACACCATTAAGGTCAACAGAGGCATTTAAAAGCATTTCATTCTCATTACTTGTCACACTTTGCTACTTCCTTTTTTTCTTTAAATGGGGAAAAATATATATATATTTTGGCAATGGGAAATTGACTGAAAAACGGCTATAAAAACAGCCAAAAAAACACAAAAACACCGACATTGTTTAGCATTTATCTTTACATTTTTGGCTGCTCGTTATTGACTTGCCTGCTTAGCATGGCAGACATTTAGGGATCACTTTGTTCGTCATTGTCGTCTGTCACACTTTTGTCTTAAACACCATTATACCTTCTTACACCTTCTTACACCAATCTTGGTGTGCAAGATCACTAGCCAGTAATCATGTGTTCAAGAACAGACATTGCATACAAATTGAAGAAGTTATTGCCCTTTATAGTTTTAGGTCTTTATATTGTACAATTGTGTGTTGTCTACTCCTCAACAACTGTTATACCTGTGAACACCAAACCTGGTGGACAAGATTGCTAGCAAGTAATGATGTGTTCGAAGCAAGGGGAGGTGGATTGGATACAAATTGTAGGAGTTGTTGCCCATTATAGTTTTAAACTTTATGAGCTAACCTGATTAAACTAGGTGTGCAAGACCCCTACCATGTAATCACGTATAAGGAAACAAGGGCAGATAAATATGTTAACAATTACAGGAGTTACTGCCCTTGATAATTCTAAGTCAAGTCTTAATAGCTTAAAATTAACTGTGATTGTGATAGCAATGTCATGATGGTTGGTCTTTAAGGAAGTACATCAGGATTGGTATTATTTGTATCATTCTTAGAATTGTTCAAATACATTATTTATGTATTTTATTGATAAAAATAAACTAAGTGAGCCATAAAACATCAAAAGAAATTACGCTGAACATATAAAATAAACGACCCGATGAAGGTATTTCCTAACTATGGAAATGTATTGGAAAGCGAACGTCACTGTGTAGATATCACTGATTTGCTCTGCTTGAAAGCTATTTATAACTTGGAGGTTTCTCTATGGACTTTAAAGACTTGTTGTATATTATAATTTTTAATTATTGCGCTGTATGGAGGATGAGCCTGGCATGTTCATTCCTGTTAGGTCCCATATATCTTTTCATGTGTTGGTGCGCCTTAAACCCCAATTCAATTCTATTATAGGAAACTGTTAATGTTTCATTTATATCAATAAACTATTTCATGCTTTAAATTGCTCAGTTCATACTTCATTATGTTTTTAAACAAATTTAAGGCCCCAAAGCCTGATGTACTCCATTTAAGTTAATTGAAGGTTGTCAGTATAATGTTCTACAGACTTCCACTTAGTACTTAGGCAAATGCATGGAGCTGCTACTCATGTTTAATAAATTTACACTTGGATGCATTTAAAGACAGTTTCATATTTGCAACTGCATATATAAATATAGAATATAAGAATCTTTCATGGGAATCCCCTGAAGATCAGGTGACCGAGGCTGTGCCGAAGTTCCGCTTAAAACAATGTTTATTTACACAATGACGTCATGCAACTGTCATTGTTGATATCAGCACGTGACTTTTATTTTCCCCTATATGTAAGATCAAGCTTTCCATCACCCATGTAAAATGTGGATAATCATATCGGATATGCAGGAAAAATAAATGTACTGTATATGCCAACTTTTATTCAGACTTATACAATAACTTTACTATTATTAAATGCTTGTTAACACAGCAGATCTGTATTAGAATGTCAAGGCAAGCATTAGTGGTAAAATGCTGCAATATATTCATTTATTTAAATTCAAACTGTATGCTTTATGGTCCTACATCACTTTTCCATTCAAGAATGGTGTTTTATAGCCTGGATTCTTTCTTCTTCCAAATGGAGATTACTGTTTTTGTCTTGCCTTTTCGAAGAAAAAAGAGACAGGTGTTGCTTTTCCGGCGGCGGCGAAAACGTCAACATTCAAGTTTAGCGTTTAGGTCATTTTCTCACAAACTGTATGCGCTAGACCTTTCAAACTTTGACAAATCAAATTTGGAAGTGACCTTGACCCTCCAAGCAAAGGGCAGATAACCTTATAATTTTTATCTTCAACTTTTGCGTTGAGGTCAATTTCACGCAAACTGTATTCACTACACCTTTCAAGCTTTGCTTATAGTTGTATCTTGGGTGGTACAATGCAACGTGACAAAGCAAATGTGGATGTGACCTTGACCCTCCAAGCAAAGGGCAGATAACCTTATAATTTTTACCTTCAACTTTTGCGTTTAGGTCACTTTTTCGCAGACTGTATGCACTAAACCATTCAAACTTTGATTACAGTTGTATCTTGAGTGGTACATTGCAATGATCTTGACCTACTTTTTGGAGCTGATGAATTTTTTTTGTTTTGTTTTTTATAGAATGGCATTTTGTTTTTAAACAAATATGTCATCTCAGCAGACTGTAAACTCCATTGTTTTTAGTTATTAAAATGTTTACAAACTTTCATTTAAGCATCATTTATCTTTTATTGTGAATCCGCGGATTTCTTGTTTCTCATGTAAACAAAACTGACTACGACTGTGTTTGTGCAACCATTTTAATTACGGGGTGAAGTGTTTTAGAAGGCTTGATGGAATGTCTTTAAATGGACAAATGGCAATCTTGATCTTTTAAAAACTCACGGCATCCCGTTAGCCTTTCTTCATAACTTGTATTTGTTCAATAATCCGTATTAATTATTAAAATGTTTATATTGCACCAATAATAAATTAAAATAAATTAGTAGAATAACGAAGACAATTGAAATCCCAGATTTGTGCTTAAATATATGCATGTAGTTTTGAAGTCAAGATGATACAGTATTAATAAAGCGAGATGCACATTTTAACACTTGATATAAAACTGAAGACTGCCATATGTCCCTTTAAGAACAAAGTTGATTACAAGCGATAGATTCACCAAATGTTGATGGTCACTCAGTCATTTACACATTTTTCATAATCATTAGCACTGCGTATGCAAGAAATTCAATTCCACAGAATTCTTGTAATTGATAATTATAATACACATCCTGCAGCAAGTTTTCCTCTTAAATCAAATGACTACTGTAATGTTTTCTTTCCCAAGAAAGCTGAAGAGAACAAAGTTATTCAAAAATACAACTGTAAGCTTGCATCTTAGATCATGTCTTGGATTGCGTGCTTTTTAGATAAAGCCGCAATGTCAGCGTTTGACAGCCCAACTTGCAATAAATGAAGCCTAAGTGTTCATTTCTGACAAGCGGACTAAAGAGATTTAATCTCACAAATAGGGATATTTGCTTTCTTGACAGTCAAAGAATTTGTTATTGGTCTAATTTGCCTTTAAAATAAGGATATCCACGCTTGACACATGGGCCAGAAAATCTGATCTTTCACGCGTTCGTGGGCAGGTAAAAGTGATGTGCATCGATAGCGCATGACATGGCGCGTCTGCATTAAACATCTTTAAACGTTTCGTCTACACTGCGCTTTTATGAATTTAAACCCCAATGGTCAGTAATTGCTACACACATTAGGTGTAAACTGCAGTTAGTTAGTTTTTCGTCTGCTTCAAGATAAGGGTTTCATTCTGACCAATCACTGTTCTGATTTTTACTGATACAGCTATTAATAGATGCACCAGAATTCAAAATTTGACAGTTAGGGATAATGATTTTGTTCTAGAAAGTATAGAAAACAAAAACATTATATAATCGTTTTGATATATCTGCACAGAGTAATATTATTTAAGGCTTACCATTATTGGTAGCTGAAAAAAAAAAAAATAAAAAAAAAAAAATATATATATATATTTATTTACATGCCCACTGTATGGTTTAAAAATGCTTTATTATTTAGAAATTCGTGATTAAACCTCTCTAGTAGCATAATGTATAATGATCAGAAAAGTTCCTCTAGTGCCATTTGGATACTCCAGCTTGGCCTTTAATAAACATCAATGTCCATGCCCAGTCAAGCTTATACAATGTTCATGTCTGGTCAATTATACAATGTTCATGCCCGATCAAGGATTCTACAATGTTCATGTCTGGTCAAGGTTATACAATGTTCATGCCCGGTCAAGGTTATACAATGTTCATGCCCGGTCAAGGTTATACAATGTTCATGCCCGGTCAAGCTTATACAATGTTCATGCCAGGTCAAGCTTATACAATGTTCATGCCCGGTCAAGATTATACACTGTTCATGCCCGGTCAAGGTTATACAATGTTCATGCCCGGTCAAGGTTTTACAGTGTTAATGCCCGGTCACGGTTATACAGTGTTCATGCCCGGTCAAGGTTATACAATGTTCATGCCCGGTCAAGGTTATACAATGTTCATGCCCAGTCAAGGTTATACAGTGTTCATGCCCGGTCAAGGTTATACAGTGTTCATGCCCCGTCAAGGTTATACAGTGTTCATGCCCGGTCAAGGTTATACTATGTTCATGTCTGGTCAAGGTTATACTATGTTCATGTCTGGTTAAGGTTATACAATGTTCATGTCTGGTCAAGGTTATACAATGTTCATGTCATTTGGACATGCCCGGTCAAGGTAATAGACAATGTTCATGCCCGGTCAAGGTAATAGACAATGTTCATGTCTGGTCAAGGTTATACAATGTTCATGTCATTGGGACATGCCCGGTCAAGGTAATAGACAATGTTCATGCCCGGTCAAGGTAATAGACAATGTTCATGCCTGGTCAAGGTTATACAATATTCATGTCATTGGGACATGTCTGGTCAAGGTTATACAATGTTCATGCCCGGTCAAGGTTATACACTGTTTATGCCCGGTCAAGGTTATACAATGTTCATGTCTGGTCAAGGTTATACAATGTTCATGTCTGGTCAAGGTCATACTATGTTCATGTCTGGTCAAGGTTATACAATGTTCATGCCCGGTCAAGGTAATAGACAATGTTCATGTCCGGTCAAGGTTGTACAATGTTTGTGCCCAGTCAAGGTTATACAATGTTCATGCCTGGTCAAGGTTATACAAAGTTCATGCCTGGTCAAGGTTATACTATGTTCATGCCTGGTCAAGGTATACAGTGTTCAAGCCCAGTCAAGGTTATACAATGTTCATGTCTGGTCAAGGTTATACAATTTTCATGTCTGGTCTGTTACTCCTTTAACCATTTGTGTTAGTGGAATGAAACTTTGTGTGTCTATGACTGGTCAATAGCAGTAAGAGGTCATGCAAGATAGCCATTGGTCGGGGACCAGAACATGCAAGATAGCCATTGGTCGGGGGCATGCAAGATAGCCATTGGTCGGGGACCAGAACATGGAAGATAGCCATTGGTCGGAGACCAGAACATGCAAGATAGCCATTGGTCGGGGACCAGAACATGCAAGATAGCCATTGGTTGGGGACCAGAACATGCAAGATAGCCATTGGTCGGGGACTACAACATGCAAGATAGCCATTGGTCAGAGACCAGAACATGCAAGATAGCCATTGGTCGGGGACCAGAACATGCAAGATAGCCATCGGTCGGGGACCAGAACATGCAAGATAGCCATTGGTCGGAGACCAGAACATGCAAGATAGCCATTTGTCGGGGACCGGAATTCAGATGTGTTTGCTTATAATAAAGGAAAATGAGATTTAAATGTCAAGTGAAAGTGACAAAAGAAGCTATGTATTAAGTCTTCTCTAATACTGATTAGCAGGTTTTTGTATTTCGCATCCACAATTCTTACGGATGGCGGGAGGTGTGCAGTAGTCGGGTTCTACCAAGGAATAAGTGGGTGGTCTGCCTCCACCACTAAAAATTTACCATCATACATAGCCTAAAATGTGCTGAAAAATGACGCTAAACACCATTCAGTCGATCATATTTCGTATCCAATCCAGAGAGTCCTAAATGTCACCTTCTCTCAATTTTTATTATGGTCATGTTAACCAGTATTATTATATAGCATATTCAGGTCCTCCTGGGCCTCTTAAATTCTCTGGCTTCTGTGAGTGAGTGAGATTGTAATTTAGAAAATTAGTTTGGTAGTGTATTTTCAATAGTGCAAGAATTCTGCCCTTAATTGTCATATGAACTTTGTGTTGTAATTATAAATGGCATTTAAGTTGTTGTTTTTAATCCTACTATCTTGAATAATTTATAGCCTTGAAACAAACTCCAGACACCATGGAGTTTCAGCAAAACATTCATTAAATAATTCAAAGCCTCCTCCCGGTTTGTACAACTATCACTCATGAAACTGCCAATAGAGGAATTGTCTTTAGAGCTTCTTTTTTTTCCAGGAAAAGTTAATTTATTTCATACATGTTTTGTGTAAAAAGCTCCCACAGATTTCTTTTTAAAATTTCAGCTTATGAAAATATCAGAATAGTTGAGCAAACCATTTTTGACCAAGCTCCACAGCCAATTTAATAGGGTTTGTTGAAAATGTTGGATCTTTAAAATAAATATCACACTTTGTTGTTTAGATGTTCACCTGAAATCCTCGAAGTTACTTTTCTTTTTCATGGGGAGAAATTTTGTAGAGCTATACTTAGATTATAATGAACAAGCAAAATCTTGTACGGTGTCAGACCGGTGAAAATCAGCCCATTGAACACAATGCAATATAGGCTATAATTTGGAGATCAGTCACAAGTTCCACAACATTTGTTCGCTTAAATACACCTTTATTCTGTGAATTAAACATTTGTCTAGCAAATGGTCCCATATCTGGAATAAAACACCGATTCAGTTTTTCAACATTTTGCATCATTCATTCACACTGTGTATTTTGAAATAAACATCTGTCAAAACCACATCTCTACCTAACCTCTGTGCTCATACTCTCCAAAGAAATAATCCTGACAAACACAGTAAAATACTATTCATGACAACAGACATACTACTTTAACCTAAGGTTAGCTTTAACAATGAAATAAAAACTAATCTTGGGAAAAACACATGCTAACTGGAAACTTTGGATTTTTTCAAGGAACTATTTTAGCACCCTACGACCCAGAAGTACTTCCTGACTCACCGTCGTCTGACACCATACACTGCTTTGAAAAACAAGATGTATTATGGTATAGCACTCTGCATCTATATTTGGTTTATGGTATAGCAATCTCCATCCATCAGTCAATTCAACTTCTGGTTTTGTACATGATAGCAGTATGTAATCTTCTTTACCACTTAAGAACCTCCATGACCTCCATGACCTCCATGGCCAGAATAGTACGCTGCATCTAAAGTTGTCTCGCCTCTCACCGCTGCAGGTTAGAATCCCACTGCGGGCTCGACTTGTAAAGTAAGAAAGTGTCAATTCTTACAGATGACCAGAGGTATACAGTACTGATTCTACCCAGGAAAAATGTGGTAGTCTGCCTGTACCACATAGGTGGTAGTCTGCCTGCATCACATAGGTGGTAGTCTGCCTGCACCACATAGGTGGTAGTCTGACTCTACCACATAGGTGGTGGTCTGCCTCTACCACATAGGTGGTGGTCTGCCTCTACCACATAGGTGGTGGTCTGCCTCTACCACATAGGTGGTAGTCTGCCTCTATCACATAGGTGGTAGTCTGCCTCCACCACATAGGTGGTGGTCTGCCTCCACCACATAGTGGTAGTCTGCCTCTACCACATAGGTGGTAGTCTGCCTCTACCACATAGGTGGTAGTCTGCCTCTGCCACATAGGTGGTAGTCTGCCTCTACCATCTGCCTGTACCACATAGGTGGTAGTCCTGCCTCCACCACATAGGTGGTAGTCTGCCTGTACCACATTGGTGGAAGTCTGCCTCTACCACATAGGTGGTAGTCTGCCTCCACCACATAGGTGGTAGTCTGCCTCCACCACATAGTGCTAGTCTGCCTCTACCACATAGGTGGTAGTCTGCCTCTACCACATAGGTGGTAGTCTGCCTCTGCCACATAGGTGGTAGTCTGCCTCCACCACATAGGTGGTAGTCTGCCTGTACCACATTGGTGGAAGTCTGCCTCTACCACACAGGTGGTAGTCTGCCTCCACCACATAGGTGGTAGTCTGCCTCCACCACATAGTGGTAGTCTGCCTCTACCACATAGGTGGTAGTCTGCCTCTACCACATAGGTGGTAGTCTGCCTCTGCCACATAGGTGGTAGTCTGCCTCTACCATCTGCCTGTACCAAATAGGTGGTCGTCTGCCTCCACCACATATGTGGTAGTCTGCCTCTACCACATAGGTGGTAGTCTGCCTCTACCACATAGGTGGTAGTCTGCCTCTGCCACATAGGTGGTAGTCTGCCTCTACCATCTGCCTGTACCACATAGGTGGTCGTCTGCCTCCACCACATATGTGGTAGTCTGCCTGTACCACATTGGTGGAAGTCTGCCACTACCACATAGGTGGTAGTCTGCCTCCACCACATAGGTGGTAGTCTGCCTCCACCACATAGGTAATAGTCAGCCTCTACCACATAGATGGTAGTTTGCCTCTACCACATAGGTGGTAGTCTGCCTCTACCACATAGGTGGTAGTCTGCCTCTACCACATAGATGGTAGTTTGCCTCTATCACATAGGTGGTAGTCTGCCTCTACCACATAGGTGGTAGTCTGCCTCTACCACATAGATGGTAGTTTGCCTCTATCACATAGGTGGTAGTCTGCCTCCACCACATAGGTGGTAGTCTGCCTCCACCACATAGGTAATAGTCAGCCTCTACCACATAGATGGTAGTTTGCCTCTATCACATAGGTGGTAGTCTGCCTCTACCACATAGGTGGTAGTCTGCCTCTACCACATAGATGGTAGTTTGCCTCTATCACATAGGTGGTAGTCTGCCTCTACCACATAGGTGGTAGTCTGCCTCTACCACATAGATGGTAGTTTGCCTCTATCACATAGGTGGTAGTCTGCCTCTACCACAAAGATGGTAGTCTGCCTCTGCCACATAGGTGGTAGTCTGCCTCCACCACATAGGTGGTAGTCTGCCTGTACCACATTGGTGGAAGTCTGCCTCTACCACATAGGTGGTAGTCTGCCTCCACCACATAGTGGTAGTCTGCCTCTACCACATAGGTGGTAGTCTGCCTCTACCACATAGATGGTAGTTTGCCTCTATCACATAGGTGGTAGTCTGCCTCCACCACATAGGTGGTAGTCTGCCTCCACCACATAGGTAATAGTCAGCCTCTACCACATATATGGTAGTTTGCCTCTATCACATAGGTGGTAGTCTGCCTCTATCACATAGGTGGTAGTCTGCCTCTATCCCATAGGTGGTAGTCTGCCTCTATCCCATAGGTGGTAGTCTGCCTCTACCACATAGGTGGTAGTCTGCCTCTACCACATAGGTGGTAGTTTGCCTCTATCCCATAGGTGGTAGTCTGCCTCTATCCCATAGGTGGTAGTCTGCCTCTATCACATAGGTGGTAGTCTGCCTCTACCACATAGATGGTAGTTTGCCTCTATCACATAGGTGGTAGTCTGCCTCTATCACATAGGTGGTAGTCTGCCTCTATCCCATAGGTGGTAGTCTGCCTCTATCCCATAGGTGGTAGTCTGCCTCTATCCCATAGGTGGTAGTCTGCCTCTACCACATAGGTGGTAGTCTGCCTCTACCACATAGGTGGTAGTCTGCCTCTACCACATAGGTGGTAGTCTGCCTCTACCACATAGATGGTAGTTTGCCTCTATCCCATAGGTGGTAGTCTGCCTCTATCCCATAGGTGGTAGTCTGCCTCTATCCCATAGGTGGTAGTCTGCCTCTACCACATAGGTGGTAGTCTGCCTCTACCACATAGGTGGTAGTCTGCCTCTACCACATAGATGGTAGTTTGCCTCTATCACATAGATGGTAGTCTGCCTCTATCACATAGATGGTAGTCTGCCTCTACCACACAGCAATCAATGTCATATATTATGGTCTAACATGTGCTAAAAATGATGTAAAACACCATTCAAACAAACTTTACCACTTAAGATAATGGCATGAAAGTTTATTTAAGTCAAAGCTGTCATAGTTATAAGTTCTAAAGCCTCTTTGGAAATATGACTATATTCTGTACAATAAGATCTTTTGTACCATTACAACAGTTGTTACTATTGTAATGTGATTCTTGTTTACTTTTTGTTACATCTTTTGATGTCATTATCTAAAAGGATTTATCCAAACATTTTGACGGTTAAAATAAAATTGTTGAACAGAATTTATTATAATTATATTGTACTTGAATATGTTTTTTGGTCCACTGCCCAAAGGCCAGAAGGGTATTTCTTCATTAACGCATCCTCCATTGGGGCTGTCATCTGTGTCTTTCAGCAGCCAACTTATCTTTAACTTCTTGGTCAGTTTTACCCAAATTTCAAATAGATTCTTCTGACACAGAGTGTACCATACAGAAGAAAAAATAGTTCCATCCAACATTTAAGATGGCTGCCATTTCTAAAAAAAGCCAAAATGTTAAAAAACATTTTTTAAAAAACAGCACCATAGATTTTGATTGTTTTATCATTAATTACTAAACTTTCAAGTGTGTGCGTCATACTGATATTCATCAACATTTCAAGATGGCCAACATGGGGATGCAAAGTCTACTATTTAAGAAATAATAACTATGTACCTGTGTTTTATTGGTGAATAAAATACAGTTAGGAGTTCGGATGCATAGTAATTAAGTCACGAGTGTGTTAGCACGAGTGATTTAATTACTCGCATCTGAACGATGAGATATAATTACTCGCATCCACCGGATGAAATATACTCGGGGAATTAATGGAACAGCTGTATTTTATCGTAAAATAACATACAGCTGTCTCTCTTCTTTGTGTATATGAAAGACTGTGGAGGTCGTGTTAGAATGTTACGTAAAGTACTACACAATGTGTCCATGGGTCACAGAATGATGCCTGCTCTATATTTTGGATAGTGTTAAAATGCTAAATTGGGTTTCAATTTTAGTATTGGTCTATTATACTTACAACAACATTACAAATGCAATTACTCGACTTTGCTCTATTAAAGCCAAGAGGGAAAAAACAAGGATAGAAGGTATGATCAGTACACAAGGGATTATAAAATGTATAATCAGTACACAAGGGATTAGAATGTATTATTACAAGACAAAGGATTATAGATGGTATGATCAGTACACAAGGGATTATAGATGGTGTGATCAGTACACAAGGGATTATAAAATGTATAATCAGTACACAAGGGATTAGAATGTATTATCACTAGACAAGGGATTATAGATGGTATGATCAGTACACAAGGGATTTAAGATTATAGAAGGTATGATCAGTACACAAGGGATTATAGAATGTATAATCACTACCCAAGGGATGATAGATGGTATGATCAGTACATAAGGGATTATAAAATGTATAATCGGTACACAACAGATTATAGAAGGTATGATCAGTACAGGGATTATAGATAGTATGATCAGTACACAAGGGATTATAGAATGTATAATCATTACACAAAGGATTATAGATGGTAGGATCAGTACAGAAGGAATTATAGATGGTATTATCAGTACACAAGGAATTATAAAATGTATAATCATTACACAAGGGATTATAGATGGTATGATCAGTACACAAGGGATTATAGATGGTATGATCAGTACACAAGGTATTATAGAATGTATAATTATTACACAAAGGATTATGGTATGATCAATACACAAGGGATTATAGATGGTATGATCGGTACACAAGGGATTATAGAAGGTATAATCATTACACAAATGATTATAGATGGTATGATCAGTACACAAGGGATTATAGATGGTATTATCAGTACACAAGGGATTATAGATTGTATAATCATTACACAAGGGATTATAGATGGTATGGTCAGTACACAAGGGATAGAACACAAGGGATTATAGATTGTATAATCATTACACAAGGGATTATAGATGGTATGGTCAGTACACAATGGATTATAGATGGTATGATCAGTACACAAGGGATTATAGATGGTATGATCAGTACACAAGGGGTTATAAAATGTATAAACGGTACACAACGGATTATAGAAGGTATGATCAGTACACAAGGGATTATAGATGGTATGATCAGTACACAAGAGATTATAGATGGTATGATCAGTAGACAAGAAATTATAGATGGTATGATCAGTACACAAGGGATTATAGATGGTATGATCAGTAGACAAGAAATTATAGATGGTATGATCAGTACACAAGGGATTATAGATGGTATGATTAGTACACAAGGGATTATAGATGGTATGATCAGTAGACAAAGGATTATAGATGGTATGATCAGTACACAAGGGATTATAGATGGTATGATCAGTACACAAGAAATTATAGATGGTATGATCAGTACACAAGGGATTATAGATGGTATGATTAGTACACAAGGGATTATAGATGGTATGATCAGTACACAAGGGGTTATAAAATGTATAAACGGTACACAACGGATTATAGAAGGTATGATCAGTACACAAGGGATTATAGATGTTATGATTAGTACACAAGGGATTATAGATGGTATGATCAGTAATCAAGGGATTATAGATGGTATGATCAGTACACAAGGGATATTAGATGGTATGATCAGTACACAAGGGATTATAGATGGTATGATCAGTAGACAAGAAATTATAGATGATATGATCAGTACACAAGGGATTATAGATGGTATGATTAGTACACAAGGGATTATAGATGGTATGATCAGTAGACAAAGGATTATAGATGGTATGATCAGTACACAAGGGATTATAGATGGTATGATCAGTAGACAAGAAATTATAGATGATATGATCAGTACACAAGGGATTATAGATGGTATGATTAGTACACAAGGGATTATAGATGGTATGATCAGTACACAAGGGATTATAGATGGTATGATTAGTACACAAGGGATTATAGATGGTATGATCAGTAGACAAGAAATTATAGATGGTATGATCAGTACACAAGGGATTATAGATGGTATGATTAGTACACAACGGATTATAGAAGGTATGATCAGTACACAAGGGAGTATAGAATGTATAATCATTACACAAAGGATTATAGAAGGTATGATGAGTACACAAGGGATTATAGATGGTATGATCAGTACACAAGGGATTATAGATGGTATGACAAGTAAACAAGGGATTATAGAAGGTATGATGAGTACACAAGGGATTATAGATGGTATGATCAGTACACAAGGGATTATAGATGGTATGACAAGTAAACAAGGGATTATAGAAGGTATGATGAGTACACAATGGATTATAGTTAGTATTGTCAGCACACAAGGAATTAGGATGAGTTGTAAACACCTCTATGTAACATTCCCCACCCAACCCTCCATGTAACATTCCCCACCCAACCCTACATTTACACAAGTACTGTAACAACAACAGAGACTTGAATGTTTCCGACTCAGTGGACAGTAGCTGATATATATATATATTGATGGCAGATGGTTAGTAGAGAGTTTACCTAGAATCAAGACACATACTATGCAGCACCACTTACAGTACTGTAATAACCGAGGCGACATCCCTCGAAACATTGTCAGGACAGAAGTTAAATCAATAAAGCTTTAAGTGTTAAAAGGAGAAATAAAATAAAAAATAAAATTAAAATACAATGGCATTGATTCTGGAGGATTAGCATTTAAAAGAAATATTTACCAAGTTGAGTGCAGGGAAAGTGTTAAACAAATTATTTGATAAATGTGTCAATATATTATTATAAACTATTTCTAGAGCGCATGGAAACAATAGTCGAAATTGGATTTTTTTTTAAAAACCACTTGTCAGACACAGTGCCAAGTTTTAATAAAATGGTGACACTCAGAATGTATGGATTAGCAAGTAGGACTGGAGAATAAGGTGACCAAGCTGTTGAAAATTGATTGTGTGGAAATAAAAGTGAATGTAAAAATACTGAGTTCAAATTCAATGGAAGCAGATGGTGGCTTCAATTTCCTTCATTTTATCAGGGCTATAAATTAGTAAACAAGTGTAAAAACACCATGATTTTGTCATTGCATAGTTTGTTGTTTGCATGTCTTTATAACCACGCTAAAGATTTGTGGGGTATACTGGTTTAACCGTGTCTGTCTGTCCGTCCATCCGTCCGTCTGTCTGTCCTTCTGTCTGTCTGTCTGTAGATGCAACCTTGTCCGCTCCATAACTCCTCTCACCCTGAAGCAAATCTCATAAAACTTCATGGATGGACTGCCTGTGATGAGAGAATGAACCCCGTTGATTTTGAGTCAGTAGGTCAAAGGTCAAGATCACCATGACCTGATCATGAAAAACCTTATCAGCTCCACTACTCCTCTCCCACTAGAGCAAATCTCATAAAACTTCACAGGTGAACCGCCTGTGGTGAGAGGATGACCCCTATTGATTTTGAAGTCAGTAGGTCAAACGTCAAGGTCACCGGGACCCGATAATGAAAAACTTTGTCCGCACCATAATTCCTCTCCCAATGAAACAAATCTCATGAAACTTCATAGGTGAACTGCCTGTGGTGAGAGGACAACCCCTATTGATTTTGAGGTCAGTAGGTCAACGGTCAAGGTCACTGGCACCCGATAATGAAAAACCTTGACCGCTCCATAAGTCCTTTCCCTTGAAGCAAATCTCATGAAACTTCATGGATGAACTGCCTATGGTGAGAGAATGACCCCTATTGATTTTGAGGTCAGTAGGTCAAAGGTCTAGGTCACTGGGACCCAATGATAAAAAAAACTTGTCCGCACCATAACTCCTCTCCCCCATGAAGCAAATCTCATGAAACTTTATAGGTGAACTGCCAGTGGTGAGAGGACAAGTGCTATTGATTTTGAGGTCAGTAGGTCATAAGTCAAGGTAACTGGCACCCGATAATGAAAACCCATGCCAGCTGCATATCTCTTTTCCCCTGAAGCAATCTCATGAAACTTCATAGCTGAACTACCTGTGGTGAGAGGATGACCCCTATTGATTTTGAGGTCAGTAGGTCAAAGGTCAAGGTCACAGGGACCTGATAATGAAAAACCTTGTCTGCTCCATAACTCCTCCCCCTGAAGCAAATCTCATGAAACTTTATAGGTGAACTGCCTGTGATGAAAATATGGCCCCTATTGGTTTTGAGGTCAGTAGGTCAAAGGTCAAGGCCACAATTACCTGATCATGAAAATCCCATTCCGCTCAATCTTTACTGAAACGGTAGGATGGGGAATGAGGGAACTGGTAGCGGTGGTATATTTGTCGCACTTAAAAGGCGAGGGCTCTAGTTAGTATTTCCTATCATAATATTTAATAGATGTTTGATTTATAATACTGTTGTATAAAAGGGGCATAATATTGCATGCAATTAATTTGATGGCATGTAGTTGCCTGGTGTTTTAAAAATAATTTTGCTAGTCATTTGCTTCTTCCAATATATGTTTCATTAAAAATGTTCATAATTATTCATGTTAGATTAATATGGTATGACTGCAGCCTAGTTGTAGAGGGAGGCTGAATAAGTATTGCACCCACCCCACTACACCACAAAAAAAGTAAATATATATATATATTTAAAAACAAATTACCATTAAAAAAACAACAATACCAAACCCATCCTGTAAGTTTAATTTGCTACCCATAAGTTTGATAATAATCAAAATGCGAAGAAAATAATGTCTCCCAATCACTCTCCCAATTTAAAAAAACAACAATACCAAACCCATCCTGTAAATTTGCTACCCATAAGTTTGATAATAATCAAAATGCGAAGAAAATAATGTCTCCCAATCACTTTCCCAATTTAAAAATGATTTGAAGGATAAAAAAGATCCTGCATTTGAAAGCATATTAACTCCCACCACTGCAGGTTTACCTTATTGACTCCCTCCACTGCAGGTTTACCTTATTGACTCCCACCACTGCAGGTTTACCTTATTGCCTCCATCCACTGCAGGTTTACCTTATTGACTCCACCACTGCAGGTTTACATTATTGACTCCCACCACTGCAGGTTTGCCTTATTGCCTCCATCCACTGCAGGTTTACCTTATTGACTCCACCACTGCAGGTTTACCTTATTGACTCCACCACTGCAGGTTTACCTTATTGACTCCCACCACTGCAGGTTTACCTTATTGCCTCCATCCACTGCAGGATTACCTTATTTACTCCCACCACTGCAGGTTTGCCTTATTGCCTCCATCCACTGCAGGTTTACCTTATTGACTCCACCACTGCAGGTTTACCTTATTGACTCCCTCCACTGCAGGATTACCTTATTGACTCCCTCCACTGCAGGTTTACCTTATTGACTCCCACCACTGCAGGTTTACGTTATTGATTCCCACGACTGCAGGATTACCTTATTGACTCCCACCACTGCAGGATTACCTTATTGGCTCCACCACTGCAGGTTTACATTATTGACTCCCACCACTGCAGGATTACCTTATTGACTCCCTCCACTGCAGGTTTACCTTATTGACTCCCACCACTGCAGGTTTACCTTATTGACTCCCACCACTGCAGGTTTACCTTATTGACTCCCTCCACTGCAGGTTTGCCTTATTGACTCCACCACTGCAGGTTTACCTTATTGACTCCCACCACTGCAGGTTTACCTTATTGACTCCACCACTGCAGGTTTACCTTATTGACTCCCACCACTGCAGGTTTGCCTTATTGACTCCCTCCACTGCAGGTTTACCTTATTGGCTCCACCACTGCAGGTTTACCTTATTGACTCCCTCCACTGCAGGTTTACGTTATTGACTCCCTCCACTGCATGTTTACCTTATTGACTCCCACCACTGCAGGATTACCTTATTGACTCTCTCCACTGCAGGTTTACCTTATTGACTCTCTCCACTGCAGGTTTACCTTATTGACTCTCTCCACTGCAGGTTTACCTTATTGGCTCCACCACTGCAGGTTTACCTTATTGACTCCCACCACTGCATGTTTACCTTATTGACTCCACCACTGCAGGTTTACCTTATTGACTCCCACCACTGCAGGTTTACCTTATTGGCTCTACCACTGCAGGTTTACCTTATTGACTCCCTCCACTGCAGGTTTACCTTATTGACTCCCTCCACTGCAGGTTTACCTTATTGACTCCACCACTGCAGGTTTACCTTATTGACTCCCATCACTGCAGGTTTACCTTATTGACTCCCTCCACTGCAGGTTTACCTTATTGACTCCCACCACTGCAGGTTTACCTTATTGACTCCCACCACTGCAGGTTTACCTTATTGACTCCCTCCACTGCAGGTTTGCCTTATTGACTCCACCACTGCAGGTTTACCTTATTGACTCCCACCACTGCAGGTTTACCTTATTGACTCCACCACTGCAGGTTTACCTTATTGACTCCCACCACTGCAGGTTTGCCTTATTGACTCCCTCCACTGCAGGTTTACCTTATTGGCTCCACCACTGCAGGTTTACCTTATTGACTCCCTCCACTGCAGGTTTACGTTATTGACTCCCTCCACTGCATGTTTACCTTATTGACTCCCACCACTGCAGGATTACCTTATTGACTCTCTCCACTGCAGGTTTACCTTATTGACTCTCTCCACTACAGGTTTACCTTATTGACTCTCTCCACTGCAGGTTTACCTTATTGGCTCCACCACTGCAGGTTTACCTTATTGACTCCCACCACTGCAGGTTTACCTTATTGACTCCACCACTGCAGGTTTACCTTATTGACTCCCACCACTTCAGGTTTACCTTATTGGCTCTACCACTGCAGGTTTACCTTATTGACTCCCTCCACTGCAGGTTTACCTTATTGACTCCCTCCACTGCAGGTTTACCTTATTGACTCCACCACTGCAGGTTTACCTTATTGACTCCCATCACTGCAGGTTTACCTTATTGACCCCCTCGACTACCTGTTTAATGTTATTGACTCCCACCACTGCAGGTTTACCTTATTGACTCCCATCACTGCAGGTTTACCTTATTGACTCCCACCACTGCAGGTTACCTTATTGACTCCCTCCACTGTATGTTTACCTTATTGACTCCCATCACTGCAGGTTTACCTTATTGGCTCCCACCACTGCAGGTTTACCTTATTGACTCCACCACTGCAGGTTTACCTTATTGACTCCCTCCACTGCAGGATTACCTTATTGACTCCCTCCACTGCAGGTTTACCTTATTGACTCCCACCACTGCAGGTTTACGTTATTGATTCCCACCACTGCAGGATTACCTTATTGACTCCCACCACTGCAGGATTACCTTATTGGCTCCACCACTGCAGGTTTACGTTATTGACTCCCACCACTGCAGGATTACCTTATTGACTCCCTCCACTGCAGGTTTACCTTATTGACTCCCACCACTGCAGGTTTACCTTATTGACTCCCACCACTGCAGGTTTACCTTATTGACTCCCTCCACTGCAGGTTTGCCTTATTGACTCCACCACTGCAGGTTTACCTTATTGACTCCCACCACTGCAGGTTTACCTTATTGACTCCACCACTGCAGGTTTACCTTATTGACTCCCACCACTGCAGGTTTGCCTTATTGACTCCCTCCACTGCAGGTTTACCTTATTGGCTCCACCACTGCAGGTTTACCTTATTGACTCCCTCCACTGCAGGTTTACGTTATTGACTCCCTCCACTGCATGTTTACCTTATTGACTCCCACCACTGCAGGATTACCTTATTGACTCTCTCCATTGCAGGTTTACCTTATTGACTCTCTCCACTGCAGGTTTACCTTATTGACTCTCTCCACTGCAGGTTTACCTTATTGGCTCCACCACTGCAGGTTTACCTTATTGACTCCCACCACTGCAGGTTTACCTTATTGACTCCACCACTGCAGGTTTACCTTATTGACTCCCACCACTGCAGGTTTACCTTATTGACTCCACCACTGCAGGTTTACCTTATTGACTCCCTCCACTGCAGGTTTACCTTATTGACTCCCTCCACTGCAGGTTTACCTTATTGACTCCACCACTGCAGGTTTACCTTATTGACTCCCATCACTGCAGGTTTACCTTATTGACCCCCTCGACTGCCTGTTTAATGTTATTGACTCCCACCACTGCAGGTTTACCTTATTGACTCCCATCACTGCAGGTTTACCTTATTGACTCCCACCACTGCAGGTTACCTTATTGACCCCCTCCACTGTATGTTTACCTTATTGACTCCCATCACTGCAGGTTTACCTTATTGGCTCCCACCACTGCAGGTTTACCTTATTGACTCCACCACTGCAGGTTTACCTTATTGACTCCATCACTGCAGGTTTACCTTATTGACTCTCTCCACTGCAGGTTTACCTTATTGACTCCCACCACTGCAGGTTTACCTTATTGACTCCCTCCACTGCAGGATTACCTTATTGACTCCCACCACTGCAGGTTTACATTATTGACTCCCACCACTGCATGTTTACCTTATTGAATCCCAACTTATGGAGGGCAGGAGGTACACAGTTCTGGTTCTACCCGGAAAATTGGTTGGTCTGCCACCACCACAAAAACATTGATCATCGTAAAAATGATTGGTTCTCACCATTACGTGGCCCGAGCATCAACTTTCATACCCCATCCAACCCCTTTTCCAAGAAGCGAAAACGGGGTTAGCTGGGGTATGAAATAAAACCTTAATTTTGGCTTAAAAGGTTTGCATATGGTAAAATTAACGTAATTTTAAACAGGTTGTCATATTTTTTCAGCCATAATTTTTTTTAAACAATGTATTTTATTGTAGAAATATCCGTTATAAAATCCTGCTAATATAAGCTTTCCCATCGTTTAATGGAATTAAGGTGGGACCATGTAATGGATGCACCGATTAATCGATTGTAATCGATCATCGGTTACTTATAGGCATCCAATTACGATGATCGATTATAAAAGTCTATAATCGATCATTGGTAAAATTTAAAAATGCACTTTAATAAAAATATAAATAAACCTGATTATCCAGGAGACAAAAGTAACAAATTACACTTGTGAAAATGAGCAAATACACAAATAAACATGTAATATCAATTAGAACTGTTACTGATTAAAGTGAATTAACAGTGGCATTACAAACAAGACGGAAACGAATACATATATTAATTAATCAGAAATTATTCTCAGTTCAAGGACTGAAACTCAGATTAACATGCACATGTTATACTTCATACTGACTAACCGATTGTAACCGATGATTGATCGGTTACATCCAACCGATTGTAACCGATGATTGATCGGTTACATCCAACCGATTATAACCGATGATTGATCGGTTACATCAAACCGATTGTAACCGATGATCGATTGTAAATTCAACCGATTGCCCATCACTACAGTATCTGCAGATACTGCAAACAGGGACTTTTTAACCTATTGAAGAGGGCCCGAAATATGACCCCTTCCCAATTGTAAAAACATATTTTTTTTAATAAAAATGACGGACTTTCCATAGTTTGTAAGTTAAAATAAATGCTCAGTTGAATGCTTGATTGATATATTCCCTAAAACATACATTTTAATGAAAGTTTTCTCCTAAATAGTGGAAATCGCGCTATGTTTTTTTTTCCCCCAGTTTTGACAATCTAGCGCTTCTTTTTCCCAAAATCAGCAGGCCTAGGCCTTTTCCCAAACAATTCCGATTGTCACGGCAACCATTTCAGAGGAAAAGGATTATGGGCTTTTTGTATCACTGAATGACACAGACGCTAAGCGAGATCTTGAACAAGCACACAAGGTATGGCTCTCCCTACACACAGGGGCATCCGTGGCCGAGTGGTTAACGTCTCTGACTTGAAATCACTTGCCCCTCACCGCTGTAGGTTCGATCCCTCAGGGGCCTAGGAATCTTTATGTGAGGAAGCTATCCAGCTGGCTTGCGGAACGTCGTTGGTTCTACCCGGGTGCCCGCTTGTGCACGAAAATTGCCCGGAGGGGCACCTGGGGTCTTCCTCCACCAATGGAAGCTGGAAAGTCGCCATATGACCTTAGCTGTTGGTGCGACTATAAATTCCAATTCAATCAATCAATCTCCCTACACACGGGACCTGCATGGACAGTTTTAGCAAGTGGTTAATATACTTGCCTCTTGATCCAGTCTCGGTCCGGGGTTCCATTACCGAATGGTTCATGTCCTGGGGTTTTAAATTTCATTCCCACAGTACCTTATTTGGGCAACATACTGTAAAAGGATGCCATCCTTCGGAGGGGATGAAAAGCTGTTGAAAGTTCAATTTTTTTTTTTATTAATTCTCACATAATGGGCTGAGTTATTTCTATTCCTGTCCGTAATGCTAGATTTTAAGATTGAATCAACTGGTACTTCGTTTTCCCTTTGTTAGCCTCGCCTAAACTGTTGTCATATAGAATTGCAACTTGGAAATGCTTATAATTATAATAATGTCACTTACATGCAATAATGGATACCAGGAAACCTGGACAAGGTATAATACAAACAACACTACATGTCTGTTTAATTCTCTTTGATTGAAATCTCTTTTCAATCATTTTTAGCTCTACTGATCAGAGATCAGCAGAGCTTATGCCGTGGTGCGGCGTCCGGCGTCCGTCTGTCCGTCCGTCCGTCCGTCTGTCCGTAAACTTTTATTTGTAGCGACTTCTCCTCTGAAACTACTGGATGGATATTCATGAAACTTTACAGAAATGTTGCCAATAAAGTCTAGTTGATCCTAGCAAAAATTCATGTTGATGTGAAATCCAAGATGGCCACCAAAGCTAAAAATAGAGTTTTAAAATACAAGTTTGTAGCGACTTCTTCTTGAAAACTATAAGTGATATTGATATGGGACTTTTTCTAAAATGATCAGCATGACATGATGTTGATCCTAGTCAAAAATTGTTTTGATTCAACGTTAAACATGGCTGCCCAGCGGCCATCTTTGTTTACATAGAGTTATATAGTAAAAACTTGTAGCGACTACTTCTCTGAAACTACTTGGCGGATTGTCATGAAACTTTACAGGAATGTTGCTCTTGATGTCTAATTGATCCTAGAAAAATTTCAGGTCGGCCGGAAATTCAAGATGGCCGTCACAGCTAAAAATAGATTTTTAAAAAATAAGTTTGTAGCGACTACTTCTTGAAAACTATAAGTGATATTGATATGGGACTTTTTCTAAAATGATCAGCATTACATGATGTTGATCCTAGTCAAAAATCGTTTTGATTCAACGTTAAACATGGCTGCCAGTGGCCATCTTTGTTTACATAGAGTTATATAGTAAAAACTTGTAGCAACTACTACTCCGAAACTACTTGACGGATTGTCATGAAACTTTACAGGAATGCTGCTCTTGATGTCTAATTGATCCTAGAAAAATTTCAGGTCGGCCGGAAATTCAAGATGGCCGTCACAGCTAAAAATAGATTTTTAAAAAATAAGTTTGTAGCGACTACTTCTTGAAAACTATAAGTGATATTGATATTGGACTTTTTCTAAAATGATCAGCATGACATGATGTAGATCCTTGTGGAAAATTATTTTGATTTGACTTTAAACATGGCTGCCAGTGGCCATCTTTGGTTACATAGAGTTATATAGTAAAAACTTGTAGCGACTACTCCTCTGAAACTACTTGGCGGATTGTCATGAAACTTCACAGGAATGTTGCTCTTGATGTCTAATTGATCCTAGAAAAATTTCAGGTCGGCCGAAAATTCAAGATGGCCGTCACAGCTAAAAATAGATTTTTAAAAAATAAGTTTGTAGAGACTACTTCTTGAAAACTATAAGTGATATTGATATGGGACTTTTTCTAAAATGATCAGCATGACATGATGTAGATCCTTGTGGAAAATTATTTTGATTCGACGTTAAACATGGCTGCCAGTGGCCATCTTTGGTTACATAGAGTTATATAGTAAAAACTTGTAGCGACTACTCCTCTGAAACAACTTCACGGATGTTCATGAAACTTCACAGGAATGTTGCTCTTGATGTCTAGTTGATCCTAGAAAAATTTCAGGTCGGCCAGAAATTCAAGATGGCCGCCACAGCTAAAAATAGATTTAAAATAAATAAGTTTGTAGCGACTACTTCTTCAAAACAATAAGAGATATTGATATGGGACTTTTTCTAAAATGATCAGTATGACATGATGTTGGTCCTTGTCGAAAATCGTTTTGATTTGACGTTAAACATGGCTGCAGCGGCCATTTTTGTTTATATAGAGTTATATAATGAAAACTTGTAGCGACTACTTCTCTGAAACTACTTGACAGATTTTCATGAAACTTCACAGGAATGTTGCTCTTAATGTCTTATTGATCTTAGCAAAATTTCAGGTCGGCCAGAATTTCAAGATGGCCACCATGGTTAAAAATAGATTTTCAAAAAACAAGTCTGTAGCGACTACTTCCTGAAATCAAAATCAATCAGTAGAGCTTCAAGGTCATTGACCTCTTGTTTGAATTTGGGCAATGTCCGAAGCACTCGTCTTAGTCATAATGGTTTAGCTTAATTTATAATTATTCAATGTATGACCAAAAAGTAGAGATGAATTCTGAGCAGTACCTGAAAAAGTGTGGAATTCCACTATTTTTTCTCATGTGCAGGCATCTCGTTGACATGAGACAGGCGATACATCTACACATTTGTTGCTTTGCCTGATCATGGTGAAAAGTGGCAGGCCTTATTAGAATCAGTTCTGGTTTTATATGAAATGGCTGGTAAAATTGATGTTATGAAAACCCATTTCTGCTTCCATATGGTTCCTTTGAGAAATGGCTGGCAAAATTGATGTGTTATGAAAACCCATTTCTGGTTTCATATGGTTCCTTTGGGAAATGGCTGGCAAAATGGATGTCTTATGAAAACCTGGTTCTGGTTTCATATGGTTCCTTTGGGAAATAGCTGGCAAAATGGACGTGCTGTGAAAACCCAGTTCTGGATTCATATGGTTACTTGGGAAATCTCGGGCTGGCAAAATGGATTTGTTATGTTCTGGTTTCATATGGTTGGTTTAAACGTATTTTATTTCACATTACTTTTACAGCATGATATTTGTACACAATAGAACAAAAGGGATTAAAAATAAACGTGCTGTGAAAACCCAGTTCTGGATTCATATGCTTCCTTTGGGAAATCATCCTTATCATCGGGCTGGCAAAATGGATTTGTTATGAAAACCCGGTTCTGGTTTCATATGGTTCCTTTGGAAAATAGCTGGCAAATGGATTTTTTATGAAAACCCAGTTCTGGTTTCATATGGTTGGTTTAAACATATTTTATTTCTCATTACTTTTACAGCATGATATTTGCACACAATAGAACAAAAGGGATTAGAACGAAAGTAAAACTATGATTTTCTCCTAATAATAATGTTCTTTCATACGATTCCTTTGGGAAATGACTGGGAAAATGGATGTGTAGAGAAACAGCTCCTCTGGGAAGTGTCAGTGTAAATATAGGTTTATGGAGCAGGAAAACATATGACAAGGTGTCTTGTACTCTAGAGTGATCAAATGGAATAACTGAAACAAAAAACACAAACAATGAATTGATATGACTATTGATAATCAATGTTGGATCATATTTCTCTTGTTGTAATTGTTTACATAAATTGTATGGTTTTCATCTTTCAAAAAAATTTGCAGGAATATATGACTTCCTTCGGAGCTAATGGTTAACACGATAGGGCCTTCGTTAGCTCGACTCATCGAAGAATAAGAGAGCTTATTTACTCGCCCCAGCATCAGTGTCCCACATCAATGTTTGCATGTAAGCTGTGTTTACAAGTCTATGTCTCTTACATTTCTTATCCTAGCACAACCAAATTTGGCCATGGGCTTCCTTATAGCATTATCTTAAGGGCTGCTGAAGTAATTTTGGTTCCTGTAACAACTTGGCTCCCAAATTCTAATAGCCCTTAAATAATGTGCATCATTTCACATCAAACTTTGCGTGTAAGCTGTGTTTACATTTCTTGTCCTAGCTCAAATAAATTTGGGAATTGGTTTTGTTATAGTATGTTGTAAAGGGTTGCGTAAGTAATTTTGTCTTCTACAAATTCTGGACTCCCATTGAACCCAAATTGGATGGCCCATAAAATGTGCAATAATGACAGATCCAGTTTTGCGTGTAAGCTGTTGTATCATTACGTGGTCCGAGTATTAACTTTCATACCCCAGCCAACCCCTTCTCCAAGAAGCGAAGACAGGGTTGGCTAGGGTATGAAATAAAACCTTAATTTTGGTTTAAAAGTTTGCATTTTAAAATTAAAACATTTAATAGGTAATTTTAAACAGGTTATCCCATTTGTTTTAGAAAAGAATGTTTTTAAACATGTTCTGTTGTCGAAATATCTGTTATAAAATCCTGCTAGTATAAGCTTCCCCATCGCTTAATGAAATTAAGACGGGACCACGTAATGTATATCTATATCTCTTAAAATATTTTTCTTATGTCATCCAAATTTTGGTTTGGGATTTCTTATAGCATTAATCTTATTCATAATTCACCCATATTGGAGCATGGGCAAAACACTCCCCACCCCTCCCTACCCCCACCCAACCCGAAACCTGATTTATTTTTTACATATTTCTGTGTTGTTTAGGTCAATTCTTAAACGATTTTTGGCAGAGTTATGGCCCTTTAAAAGTTTTAATACACAACACACTGTGTCCGCACTGAACCACTGGCCGGATTTCATCGAAACTTGGCAAGGATGATCAGTATGAAGTCTAGTTGTGCATATTATAGCCATGTTCTGGTTGAATGATTTTGCAGAGTTATGGCTCTTTAAAGGTTTTAATACACAAACTTTGTCCAGACTAGTCTCTTCTGAATTCCTGGCCGGATTTCATTGAATCTTGGGTGGGATGATGAGTACCAAGCGTAGTTGTGGATGTCGTCGCCATGTTCCGTTTGAATAATTTTTGACTGACTATGACCCTTTTAAAGTTTTAATACACTATCTTTGTGCAGACATTAAGTTCTCCTGAACCTCCGGCTGGATTTCAGCGATACTTGGCAGGGATGATCAGTACCAAGCCTAGTTGCACATATCATTGCCATGTTCCAGTTGAATAATCTTTGACAAGAGTTATGGCCCCTTATACACAAACTTTATCTTTAGCCAGTAAAGCGTCCACAGGCCCTCTTGAGCCTTTTGTTATTTGATCGAGTTGCTGCTGAAATAATGTCAGTTTTGAGACATTTTACTCTGAAATAATGCAATTAGTTATATTTTGTTGTTTTTGAAATATTGTCACTTTTGAGGCATAAAATTCTTCTAAAATAACACATTTGTTTAAATTGTCTGTTTTGAAACATTTTGCTCTGAAATAATGCAATTATTTATATGTTATAAGTTGTTGTCTCTCTCATCCTCTCTCTCTCTCTCATCCACATTATAAGTGGGAGGAAATGATCCAGTCCTGAGGGTGAAATACATACAATAATCTATCACTTATGCGTCTGTATGAAGGTAGCGCTGCAATTTGTGATAACTTGAAATTTCTCTCTGACCTTCAGTTTAGATCTAATTTTTCAGCAAAACCCATTGATATCAGTATCTCAGTATCGACAGAAGTCAGTTTTAAATCATGATTTCTCATCAGAATTGTTGGAAACATGAATATTCATCAGTTTTTATCTGGAAAAATCTGTTTACCAGAGAGATAAATGCCTGTTTAAATGCTTGAGCCTGGCTTGGGATGTACAGTGTGCCATGAATTAGCTGTGAACTAGATTAAATGCTTGGATGAAATCACATCTGTCTTAAAGCAGCAAAGTCTTCTACCAACTGAAAATATCTGTGCTTCCAGATAATTTAACTTGTTGTAGTCAGAACTAGGTAAAAAAAGAAATGGACCAGAGTTGATAATTGATGTTAAACAATGGAATATAGGTGTCGTAATGTTATAATTCATAAACTATTAAAAAGATACATTTGTGTTACTTTAAAAGCCGAAAGCGTTAGTAAACTCGATAATAAACTGACAGAAAAATGATATTGTAAATGACCTACAAATTAGTGTTAAATTCATGCAAATGTTTTAATAATAAATAAGACACAATGCATATCGTGAAATGCGTTTATCACTGCAGAGATGCACTTGTAAACAATTTAAAACCGAAAACCGTTTTTGATTTGAACGAAAAAGAAAGAATATCGCAAATACCCAAAGGTCTGCGTTAAAAGTATGCATTACATAATTATGACATTCACATTTTCAGTACTGACCTCTGTCTGATTTGTGATATCATTATCTCTATCATTTCTGGCTCGAAATTTAATGTATAAAATATGTATTCGTTAGTGAGAAGTTCATTTTAATATTCGTATGTACATTCAGGTTTACAACTTCAGTTATAACTTCAGGTCCATTTTTAGCTGTGCTCGAGGCAATCTTAACCAAACTTGCACAGATCTCGGACGAGTTCGAAAATGGGTCAGATCGGACACCAGAGTTACGGCCCCTGATTTAGCAGAAATGCCATTTTCATCTTGTTTACAAGATAGAGGCCACATTTCTTGAGCAATCTTGACCAAACTTGCACAGATTGTATATAACCATAAGATTCTATTTACACTCAGTTTATGGTCCTCTACCAAGTTTGTTTGAATGGTGACCCTGGGGGCCAAATTTGACCCCGCCCTAGGATTCGCATGTTTTATATAGAGTTACATAGGGAAAAACTTAAAATATCTTCTTCTCTGAAACTACAAGAGCCAATGGTTTAATATTTTGTATTTACCATCAAATTTGGCCAACTAAAAAGTTTTTTCAAATGGTGACACTGGGGTCAAATTTGGCCCCGCCCTGGGTCACATGTCAATTTTGATTTGAGAGTTTATATTAACGAAACAAAAGTTTGATTTGGTTTAAAGCTAGCCAAACTTGAGCCAAATACAGCCCTTCCCCTATATCTGTGTAATTGAAGACACTTTATGAAAAAAAACTAGTTTGATACTGCCGCCATATCTGACACCCAGTCCTTCTATTTGTTTGTTGATAATGACATTGGCCCTTGTTTTTGGGGCAATAAGAACATATTTACGAAGTTTTTGTATCGTAAAAAAAAAAAGAACTTCCATACCTATCTGGAAGGTACATATTGCAATAACATTTTAATGACAAAAAATATTTCTTATCTACATCAAACATGCTGCATACATCAATTATATAGTAACCAAACTTGCTGCATACATCAATTATATAGTAACCCAATGTCAACATTCTTTTCCAAAAATGAAAGTTACCTGTATCCCAGAGTCATCTCATAGAGGTTTTGTTTTTTTAATTATTTTGAAAAGGATTTATGTCTTGAAAATAAATACAGTGTAGCAAAAAAAGGTATATAGATTAAAAAACATTTATTTGCACAATTTGTTTAATGTTTTTTATTATAAAAACTAATTTACAAAGCCTATATCACAGTTATTTGAGATTTTTTATTTGAGATTTTTTCTTTGAGATGATCCCTGACTTGCTTTTTATAAAAAATACCTATGATGGAAAGCAGAAGTAAATATCTTTAGGGGAATCTAAATCGGGCTTGTTTATGAAGAAACTAGGCCATTTTGATTGAATGTATTACTGGGATATATACATCTCTATTAACATGTAATTAAATACCCCAAAGAAAACAGGAGTCTTCACCAAAATAGATCTGAAATTATGTTTACCCAAAATAAATATTCTGCAGACAGATGCCTCTCATAACTTATTGTAGTCAGAGGGATATATAGAGAATATCATGTTAGTGCCTGATCCTATCCAGTTTATCAGGTGAGGCTGAGAAAAAATGAAGTCTGAGGCTGAGCCGCGGGCTTCTTTTTTTTCGTGCCGAACCTGATAAACTGGATAGGATCAGGCACTAACATGATATTCTATTTATCATGTTGATCGTTTAAAATCATTTAATTTACCTTTTTTCCACATTTTTTCCGTTCAAAACTACCCAGATGTCATCAAATATACACTGACGTCATCAAATATACACTGACGTCATCAAATATACACTGACGTCATCAAATATACCCTGACGTCATCAAAAGAAGCGCACCTTACGGGATCGGAAGGTAACTGCCGAGATAAGGTTTTATCTCAGGCACTCTGCAGAATTGTGCAGATCGACATGATAAAATATATATCTACCTAAATATAAACAATTAAAAAAAAAAGTGGTTATAAATAACATTAAATTTGTTAATTGATAACTAGATTTGCAATTATATATTTAAATTACATAAATTGATGGAAACATGTACTGACGATCATTTCATAAACTTTAAATTAAAAAAAGCGTATTTTACGCACACAAAAACGAGAGTAAAGAAGAACTCATGCAGCAGTACTTGTTTTCATAGCAAATGTGCTAGTTTGAATCATTACCTAATCATTACATTTTTATTTGGATAATTTGAGCATTATTTACCAAATATCTTCACCACAAAATTCTCTTTAATTTCAGATTTATTTCTGTTTTAGTATCAAGGGCACTCATACACACAGGTTCCATAACTCTGTAAGGACACTCATACACACAGGTTCCATAACTCTGTATTGCATTTTTGCAAAATTATGGTATTTTCTTAAAAATGCATTTGCCTCAACGTTTTGCTTCAACATTTTTCACATTCCAATATCTTCAGTATTGCTTATTCTGATTTGTTAAAACTTTGCAGATGTCTTTAGTATCATTAAGGACACTCACCCACGTAGGTTCTGTAACTCTGTATTTCGTATTAGCAAAACGTGATTTTTTTTTCCGAAATTCATTTACTAAGCCCCTTTTTCTGAAATTCATCTTCACCAACAGCATAATAACAAAATTATGGCCCTTACAGAGGACAGGCAGACTTCCTTGTTCTGATTATATTATATTATATTGACATTGCCAGAATGATGACAGTAAGCATGCATGCTTTTGGCATTGTTTTATTGTCGGTGATCTCCAGGTGGGTGATAAGGCTGATGTTTGTAATATGACTTCATAAAAAATCAGAAATCATAATTTAGTCAAATAATTTCCATAACTTGGAATTGTAGTTTTCCGGTGGATATATTTACTCAAAGGAACGCTAAGCACCAAGATTTCAAGTGGCTGGTTTTACCAACAGCATAAAACTCAACAATTCATTTTTACGGTTGATTGCATTTTATCATTCTATACTCAACATATCTATACTTAAACCATGTAACAGAAACCATAAATATCCTTCATCTGGGTTCAAAAATAAGGCAAAAAGGTTTGGTGCTTAGCAAACTTTGAGTAGTACATTTTGATACGTGTGGAATTTAAATTGCATCCTTATGGCGATTAATCAGACTTTGATGTTCTATTTTTGAACTCGTATCGTATCTCGGAATAGCTTTAACTGTGGGTGTCAGCTTTGGTCTATATAATGGGGCTATAGTTACGACAGCATTGATCAGCGCTGACATTTGTTGATGCGTAAATTACAAAGCAATTGCCATCGTTCTGTTTAATGAAAGGTAATTTATACCAATCAGATACATATATTAAATAGTGACATGTAAGTGCCAATAATCAGTGTTGGTATCCTTGAGAAATACATGTATAGGAATGACCGGGATTGTCATATTGTGTCATATTGTGCAGCAGCTGCCAGGATTGTCATATTGTGCAGCAGCTGTCAGGGTTGTCATATTGTGCAGCAGCTGCCAGGGTTGTCGTATTGTGCAGCAGCTGCCAGGGTTGTCATATTGTGCAGCAGCTGCCAGGGTTGTCATATTGTGCAGCAGCTGATGCCATTGTTGTTGTACTATACAGCTGCCAGTATTGTCATATTGAGCACCAAGACATTGTATGGGCTGAGTCATACTGTTTTGATTGTTTCTCTGATAGTAATCATATTATATGTGGAGCATCTTTCAGTTGTCTTTTACTAAAAACTTGATTGTACAGAAATCTTACATTTTACATTACAAATACCATAATTGAGTTTGAACAAAGTATAAAAAAAAATCGGCTAATCTTTCTGCAGGATAAATACAAGATTGAGACATAGTTGTACAATAAATAAATATCAACATCTCCTGATGCTGAAGTAATGAAGTAACCATAGTGAAAATGAGTAACCATAGTAACGATTCATAAAGATGAAAACATCACAAGAAAGTTAGATTTTATTTAACTGACATTGTCACAATACACTCAGATGTAAATAAAAACAGAAACAACAATTTCTTAGCATTGACAAAATTGAGTCCATGACAGAACTGCACTTCCTGTGCTAGGTTTTCAGGCGCTAACTTATTTATATTTAGGAGTTATTGATGTAGATAAATAAAGTGGAAGATAATTACTGTTTTCTGGGAAGAAAAAAACTGAGTTGTAATGGATAGACATTTGTTGCATACTGGATAGGGTTATCTGTGTTTTACATGGGTGATGGAAAGCTTGATCTTACACTTCAGGGAAGATAAAAGTCGCAAGCTGGTATCAGCAATGACAGTTGCATGACTTCATTGTGTAATTAAACATGCAAAACATTAGTAGTTGGCATGTCAACTCCAGAATATAAATTATATGCAAAAAAATAAAATCAATCATGGGTATCCATTTCAGATAGGGAAATCCCAACCCTGGGTATAATTGTTTTAATCAGTTCCAATACGAAACAA
>JAWPHD010014671.1:0-59769 GCA_037043455.1 Cyrtodaria siliqua | reverse complement strand
ATTGTTTTAAGCTAAAAAGTAACACCCTAGTACACTCTTTTTCTTTTAATTGTTATGACCCATTCAGTGTCGGACACCTTCTCGATATACAAATCTCATGTTACAAAACATGTTAACATTACATACCGTCAGTGGTTTAAGAAGTCTCTGATACTGTGTGAACCGTGAACGCACCCCAGGTTGTACAAGAGTTGAATGAAAAGTCTGTTACTTGAAAAATTAAAAATTACTTGAAGACCTGTAAGCGGTCGTATTTTATTTTGATCGAAGTTTGACGTCTAGTGTATTTAGGCCTACATGTGTAATCGGACCGAAAAAATTACACATATTTAGGCACTCAGCGGATTTGAACTCGGGACCCCTTGTATGTGAAGCGGACGTTCTTCCGATATCGCCATAAAAGCTAGCTCTGCAGCTAGACAGTAGTAACGTGCTTATAAACCTATCTATTTACAAATATCACATAACACGTATAGACAACATGTACAATGATCGACAACAACATATACAATTATCTAGGCATCTGGGAATAACTTCATACAATTGCCTACCCGGCATCTCCACCAATGTAATCGGACTGGAAAAAACAACAACACATATTTTAGGCACTCGGCGGGTTTGAACTCAGGATCCCTGCATGTGAAGCAGACACACTACTGATATCGCCATAAAAGGTAGCTCTGTGGCGAGCCCCCAACTGAGTCCTATTACATATGTGTATATATATATATATATATATATATATGCCCACCACTCAAAAAATGTTATGGAGGGAAGAGTGGGTGGGGGTGGGGGCATCACTAAAAATTTTTTTTATGAGATACTGCACGATACGACTTGTTAAATGTCTACTTCAATATACTTTATTATCTAGAGCTCTCCATGCCTTCATCGCCATCGTGAGGAGCTTGTGAGTGTTGAACAGGATTAACAAGAACTGTGTTTATAGGTTGCATACAGCTAAATATAGCCTGGCTGAAGCCCCGCCTTTTGTTGTGTACGATTCAGTACAGAAGTGAAAGTTCACAGAGTTCACAGAGGTCAGCAGATATAACTTTGAAATATTCAATATGCATTTTCAGGAAGGATAAACTATAGGTAAAATAATCCCCATCAGCTAGGATCATTAAATTAAATAAAAAAATATTTTTTAATGTTTTTGAAAATTTTACACCCATTGAAATTGCATGTCAATATTCAGTGCGGATATAATAGTGTTTGTAAACACAGACATGTGCATTCTCGATTTTGCCATTATCAAATCCCGCTCTCGTTTTTCGCGAGATTTTGAGATCGGGGTGTATACCGCCATTTTGTCCCATAGTAAATACATTGAAAAAGTTGAACGACTTCACTTTTAAGTTAAATTCAGAATGAATCGAAGGAAAAAGCGAGAATCAACGGTGGAGCGTGAAAATGTAAGTACTTGATCGTCATTTACAACAAGTTTTATAAAAAAATAACAAAGTTTAATGCATACATTTAGCGAAAGAATAATGCGGTATCAGTCACGGCATGTAAAATATGTGGGTGGGGTGACGCTTTTTTGTTTTCTCGAACAATAACAATGATGAAACGAGTATCAAACTATTATGTTGTTGTTTTGTATATATAAATAGATATAACTTTCATATTAAATATGAAAGTAAACATTTATTGAAAAAATTGTATGAATTTCAGCTTGTGCCAAGTTGTTTAAGATTTGTAGAGATTTTGATCGGGGGAAACTAAAGTAACATTTCTGCTAAGTTAAATTAAGATGGTCTCTTTTGAAATGCCAACTTGAGATGGACTTTTTAACCCAGTTCTCCCAATTTATCCACTGTCCAGCCCCCCACCCTACTCATCCCACCCCACCCCACCCTACTCACCCGTAATTATTTCTTAATTTGTATGTTAATTACTTGGTCTCACTGAGGTAAAATCATGCACAGGATTATTAAAGATATCGGGTCCAAAAAGTCCCAGCACATGGTCCGAAATGTCCTGTTCCAAAGTGTCCAAGGTCCGAAATGTCCATAATTCATTCCCACATACATTGTGAAAGTATGCCGTATTCCCACATGTATTGAAAAGAATTACAGTCAACTCGGTCCCTTATCAACTGGCCCCCATTTGGTCAACACAGACCCCCAAAATAGCCAACTCGGCCCCCCTGTAAAATAAAAAGTAAACTCGGCCCATATTCAACACAGACCCCATAAATTTATATAATATAATATCAAAAAACTGATGTAAAATATACACGGCCCCCCCAAAATAGTCAACTCGGCCCCCCTTTAAAATAAATGGTCACTCAACTCGGCCTGTAGATGAGAAACATCTTGCTATTCATTTTGACGTTGAATAAAAAAAGAGTAGAATTTATGTTTTATTTTTATTTAGCCGTTCTTCAGAAATGCCGGTAATATCAGAGAGAGCATATAAGACAGTTAAAGTAATATGATTTAATCATTACTTGATAAATAACAATGGCGGTGTTCATACTAATTGATTAAAAGAACATATTACTAAACAATAACTGTGATATACAAAAATTGAGCACACAACAAATGATAGGTGCGGGAAACCTGCAACTTGGTAAAGATCTATAACAAATTAATTATATGCTAATTATTAATGATGAAGTGCAAATGGTGATTTTCATACTCATTGATTATTGTAAGCAATTAACTGAATAACAAACATTCAGTGTTTATTCAGTGCACGGCAACACTTCCGTAATTAGCGTGTTTTCTTAACAAATTAAACAAATCATTCAATATATGAAAACTATTATATTCTAATCATTCCCAACCTTTGAAATTTTGTTTAATAATTCATGGTGGATGTAACGGTCTCGGTCCATCCTATAGTCTAGAATGTTAGATTGTTTGTTACGTAATAGAAAATACCTCTTAACTTGTAAGATTGGGGTTTATTTATAAATGGATGTTTTGGATAACAGAAGTGTGCAAAAGGTTTTTTTTTATGGTTATTCACAGCGACTCTTATATTGTTTTAGTAATTGCACATGGTAAGGTAGTAATGAATAGTTTCTTTGAGTTTTTTCACTTCGATAACGCAATCTTATAATTGCTTACACATGGTAGCAATGAACAGCGACTCTTATATTGTTTTAGTAATTGCACATGGTAAGGTAGTAATGAATAGTTTCTTTGCATTTTTCACTTTGATAACGCAAGGTTATAATTACACATGGTAGCAATGAACAGTTTATCTGTGTTGTAATGCACGCTAACGCAAACGCATCCCATACATGTGAGTAATTGTATTTCTGTGCTGATGTGTACTTACGCATGTCGTGCTACAAAGGTGAATATGTAATCAATTTGTAAGGCATGTCAAGGATTCACCAACCTTGATTCAAAATGTTTGGTAGCACAAATTGGGAAGAACGTGTCCGGTAAAAAAAACGGTCATGGCATGTTTACGTCTCCGTGACTCTTTGAATATTGTTTTAACACCCGTGACTTGGTCTGTTATT
Organism: Cyrtodaria siliqua; assembly: GCA_037043455.1. Taxonomy (NCBI): domain Eukaryota; kingdom Metazoa; phylum Mollusca; class Bivalvia; order Adapedonta; family Hiatellidae; genus Cyrtodaria; species Cyrtodaria siliqua. The sequence continues at coordinate 56,282 of JAWPHD010014671.1, read as the reverse complement.
ATGTTAAACGTTGTTCCCAGTTGCTACCCAGAAATAATGCTATTTTCTCTCAGCCGCTATTAAAACCTTGCTTGTATACCATTGTTACATCATTGCAATGTAACATATATACCGTTTGTAAAATAACTTTTACATGTATAGCATAATCATTCTATATTAGTAAGGGCGCTCAAGTGTCATCAGTTTGCGTAAAGAATATTATTTATTACATTTCTATGGGTGAAAGATTGGGATTTCTCAGTGAAAGAAAATTCATAATCACTAAATATTAATAACTAACTGCGACATTGAGTTATGACATCAATAACGTGTTGGTGACGTCATCCGCCGTTAATGCTAAATAAAGCTAATAATTCTGATTAAAACCATACATAATCTGATGTAATAAATAGATTATTTAACTTTTGTGATCGATTATATGGAAATCCTTCACTCAATGGTAGGCGTGTGTTGTTTTTTCACTCACTTACGCTCGTTCGTGAAAAGAACCACACGTCTACCATCTCGTGAAAGATCTCCCTATAATCGATCTCAGCAGTGAAATAATATTATATCATAGCTAGTTTTGAGACATAGTATATAGAAGGAAATAGCATCAGTCCTATAAAAAACTCATTTGGCTGACCATTTTAAATTAGGTTTTATTGATGTTAACTGAATCGTCGTTCATTAATCAGTAGTTAAACATGAAGATTAATGATAGCCTCTTAATACATGTTGATCTATTAGAGTCCATGGTCTTTTAATCCAGGTGAGCTCTTAGTCTCTTAACTTAGGTGGTCCCATAAAATATGTGCAGTTAATCTTAGAATTAATACAAATGGGAACACCAACAGGTTGGTCTTTTAAAGCAGGTTGTCTTTAACAGTTGGTTGTCTCCTGAGTAGGTTTGACTGTTGCTTAACATCTGTGGTCCACGAACATATGTGCAGTTAAACAATTAATTTACAAATGAGTACTGAAATGATGGTCTTTTAAGGCAGTGAAGGCATTAAAGGCTTTAAGGCATTAAAAGGGCCACTTTAATAGGTTATCTTAGCACAGATTGTCACCCATGTATACATGTATGCAGTTTTTTTAAAATAATATAAATGGACTCGTCCAAGATGTTGGTCTTTAAAAGTTTCATGATATCTTTTTTTTTTGAAAATTAATATTTGTGCATTTTTTCTATTTCAGGTTATATTGCCACACACTTTTCGAGAGATTTGCCAGCTGACCAACGGCGATTTAAATACACTTTTGAAGAAGTTTGACCTACCAACAAGAGGCAAGAGGAACCATAGAGCCACCTTGTTAGCAAAGCAGTTGAAAATTTCTACGTCCGGTGAGAATGAAGACCCATTTATGCAGACATTGAAAGATGTGAATGAGTTAAAAGAGGGATGGACCGACGATATTAGACAAGTTCCAGAAGTGAAGTTGGACTCAATCTTAAGATACCTTCTTGCCGCACACGATATTTCAGACAGTCATGCTAGTTCAGAACGAGAAATTTATTCAGAATCGACTTTGAAAAGTTATAAGGCCCTTCGTTCGTATGATTTGTGGGAGTCTGGGCATATTGGGGAAATACGTTTCAATCCATTGACCGGGATCGACGAGTACTGCGCTTTGAGAGGGTCTGCAAATCCATCTGGTGACACAAGTGGTACGCAGTATGCAGTGACTGTAATACTGACGCAGTCTGGGACCCCAATTGGTGCTTCGTGTTCTTGTGTTGCTGGGTTAGGTGAAGCCTGTACACACATTGCCGGACTTCTTTTTGGGATTGAAGACTTTGTTTCACGTGGATATAAGAACCTACCAGATAATTTGGCCACTACTGAAAAACTGTGTAAATGGATTGTACCAAAAGGAACAAAAGTTACGCCAATGGCGATTAAGAATGTTTCCGTAAAGAAACCTACACCGGGTCAACCACATTCAGAGAAAGTGTTTAGGGCATCAAACTACAATCCGGTGTCTGCAGATAAAAGACAAGTTGACTTTGACAGCCTCAAAGAACTTCACCACAATCTGACATTGATTAATCCAAATCTCCCTTGGGTAAAAGCAGTTGCACCAGCCATTGTTCAGAAATATCGCCCACAGAATTGTGACATGGATAAGATTTCCGAGCCTCCATTTTGTCTCCCGGATATGGTTTCACCATGGGATACGCAATTGCTTCCTGGCTATGAGTGCGAGGTCGAAACAGATACATATCCATTGACTGTACGTCAGAAACTAAGTGTGAACAGTTCTGATGTTGGATACACCGAGGAGGATACTGTTCGCATTGAAGAGGTAACGCGAGACCAATCCAGTTCTCCATACTGGCTTAAATATCGTCAAGGGATAATTACAGCATCAAATTTTCAAAGAGTTGCTGGCCACGTCTCAGTCTTGAAGAAATCCCAGAATAAAAGCACGAACGCAACAGACAATCTTGTCGATTCACTTAACAATGGAGCGAAGTTTACAGGCAACACAGCCACACGGTATGGACAGTTGGAGGAACCAAAGGCTTTAAAAGCCTATACAAGTCATTTTCATGAGCACCACACACGTGTTTCGGTTAAAAAAAGTGGGCTTGTTGTCAGCAAAGATAGTAATTGCCTTGGAGCTTCACCAGATGGAATCGTTTCCTGTGAATGTCATGGGAAAAGGCTAGTGGAAGTGAAAAGCCCCCATACTCTTGTTACAAAAAAGGTGTCGTTTGAAAGCTTGGACTTCCTTGAAAAAAATGATGAAGGGGCATTGTGTTTAAAACAGCGGGGCAATTCATATTATGCCCAGATACAAGGACAGATGGGTGTGACTGGAATTCATTCCTGTGATTTGGTAGTTTGGAATGGACGAGATATCTTAGTGATTCCAGTTGAATTTAACGCAGCATACTGGAATTCTTTGGAATACGTGCTTTGCCAGTTTTACAGAAACTATGTTCTGCCAGCATTGAAGATAGAAATCAACGAAAGTGTTGCCCGGAAAACTTCACTATTGAAGGAAAGAAATGTTGCACAGTCGCGTGTTAGCCAGCTCACCCAGAGATTTCCATGTGGTAAATGTGGACAGGTTATTGAGGAAGACTTGATAAGTGACATAGAAAACAGTATCAACTGTGAGTGTCACTGCAAGTGCGATCTTTGGTTTCACTGGAACTGTGTGAATTACAGACCAGATCCCGACAACTTTGACGCGGAGCCAGAATGGTACTGTTCACTCTGTGTACAAAACTGTGATATCGTAATGTAAATGATAATACATGACAGTAAAAGTCACTCAGACTCTACAAAATGACATTCCAGTTTGCACTGGAAAGAACCTACTACTGCGTTGAATATGTGTTGTTTTGGTTACTTGAACATGACGGAAGATCACAATCAAACAACTGATTACCATTTGAATGAATAATCAAATTAAAATAGTGTTTCACAATGTTAAGACACCAACTTGTATATTGTTTGTCTATATATATTGACTAGTTTAATAGAATCAGAGAATTATTTAATGGTAGCTATGTTTAAGATTTTGTATTATACCTTCTTTTGTAAAATAGGACAAAGGGCAGTATGTATGCTGCGAACATGTTAACACGGAGGAAATAATACTGGAACGCATTTCCATTTTATAGTAAATTTATTAAACAAGTTGAGCGAGTTATTGAATAGTTTTCTGAATGATTATACAGGTTTCACAATGTTGATCATTAGTCTGGTATGAAATACAGAGGTCGTGTTCAGTGCCTGAAATGAGGGTCAGCCAAATGCTGGCCCGAAATTTTTTTTTGGGGCAAGTAAAAATTTTGAGTCACTGGCCCAAAATGAACATTGGAGGCCCAAATATTTTTTAACTTTTTATGTCAACAAAGTAAAGAAAAATGAGAATAAACAGGTAGAACATTTTATTTTTTGGTCCATTATTCTTCAATAAGTCCTTCCAGGCACATAGCCCGCCACACCCCCGCCTCACTGCTGTATTCCTCATCATCAGAATAATACATCACCTTCAAACTTAGTGAAAAAAAAATTTGGGTTTTAACGATAAAAGCAATTAAAATGAAATATTTACTGCCATATAAGTATACAACATAATTTTTGTCTAATGGGAAAGGGCATGTGGCTAGGCACCCCTCTTTATAAATAGAAATCATATGGTTGCTCCCAAGAAGAGTCTAATGTTTCAATGCAAAACGTGATTGCAGCAACAACCTCCCCCTCCTCTTTTTTCCCAAAACGAACCAAAAATGGGCAGCACTTTCCCTAAAAAATTTGTTTTTACCCCCAGTCCCTTGACCCAAGACCAACAGAGAGGATAGAGAGAGAAAAATAGAGATGTGTGGGACAGATTCATTTATAAAGACATGAACCATACACATCTCTAGCCTACATAGAAAAAATATAAAGTAGAATAATACAAACCTTAAGCAATTTTGTAATCCAGAAACATATTCAAAAAACTACAGCAAAATGTTATCATCTCACTGCTGTGTTGGTATTTGCATGCTGTCATAAAGTTCTGATTCCTTCAAATTGGCGGATACAGGGATCGGAACCTATTCCCCCTTTTTGGAACTATGAGTATATTTTCTTTAAAGTACTTTAATAAACGCAGAAAATTGGACTCCGATAATACTAATAGACTTGGACCCCCTCCCCCCCACCCCCTCTTTCAAATTGCTGAATCCGCCGCTGATTTTAAGCAGACTTGACGCACAATCGAAATTACCGACTAGCATCGTATGTCGACATTTATGATTAACAGAAAAAATACTTACTTCGCATACTTTGACTGCTTTTTAAAGTCCGCAGCATTAGTGCGTTTAAGAAATGACCATGCGTCTTGCATTTTCTTTGACTTTACACAGTTATCATATGTTACATGCACTTTCATTGGTTCAATAGTTTATTTGAACCAATCGCTGCGTTCGTAACTAACAAGTCGCAAGAGAAATAAAGAGTTGTCTACCTTTTACCAAGTGACGACGGTAGTTGACAGTTCTCCGAAAATAATTGATTAAAATGAATTTTTTTTACTGATTTTGGGCAGTCGCCCAGACGTTTTTTGTTGGGCCAGTGACAACTTTACTTTGAACAACTTTTGGTCGCCCAGACAAGGTATTAATCGCCATTGGCGAGTGGGCGACCGGCCGTTTCAGACACTGCGTGTTGTACAGAACTACATGTATTTATAGTATTATGATTAGTAATATTAGATTAGCAACACATTTAAAATATTTTGATGTTTTAGAAAGCATTATGAATTTGTTATTGAAGGGACACAGAGCAATTTTGAAAGATTTATATTTATCAAACAATACAATTAGCAACAATTTTAATTAAGTATAATTTCCTCCTACAGTCTGCTAGTATATTATTGCACCATTCAATGTTTCTTCATTATTCTATGATAGGATAAACACTATTTTTGGTATAATCAATAATGCAAACATATATCTGCTTTGAAATATTCTTGCTTTGAAATATTCTTATATTAAATTATAAATGCCAGCAAATGAAAAAAAATAAGATTGCCCTGTGTTACCTGTGTTATCAGTAAGCAATATTTACCTTCAGTATTCCTAATCTTCATACGATTGTAGAAAAACATTATTAGTGACCGAGATGATTACTTTTAACAATGCTGACTATAGTTGTTTTTTTTAGTTTGCTGTTTCCATACATATCGACTAAAAAGTCACTGCCAAAAACCTGTTATAGGTAGTCTCAGTTAACTATGTATATTTCTTTCCTTTCATTTCATTGTGTTTTAAATGTTAAAAAAAAAAACACTTCAAATTCTGGATCGGGTAAACGGCAAACTATTTATTAAGGTAAATGAAAGAAATACATATTAAATGTAAGTTTGAATAAATAATATATATATTAAATTTGAATATGAACTAAAAATAAAATGCTATAAAACATTGAGGTGATTTTGTTTTTTAATTATTGCCTTCAAATATTTTTATGAATAATAAAAGCAAGGAAACGTTTGAAGGCAACAGTCAATGATAGAAAATGCAATAATTTAACAAAGTTATTACGACTAGATGTCCATGACAATAGCGGCATCCGAACAAATGAAAGAAATACCAATTTGTGAAAGAAATACCAATTTGGGTTTCCACATTTGAGCATGACTGGCAAGAAAATTGATAGTATAAATTGATTAATTGATCAATAATTTTGCAGCAAAATAACACCATTTACACAAAATTTCAGATGGACAAACATGCGCTAGTTCAATAATGCACACAGACACACACAATAGTAATGGGATACTTGAGCACTTTTAACCTTATGTTCAAATGTGAAAACCAACCAATGCCGCGCATAAAAATAACTAGTCACTTACAAAATCAAAACATGCACTGTTAATTATATCACAATTATCTTAATGGGGCACACAACATCTTGTATTTAATGTCAAACATTAATATTTAATAAAACATCCAATTTATTATGCAGAAAAACTAACTGGTAATCCTGCATTTTAAAAATCAAAGTTGGCACGTCTCTTTAAAGGGACGCAATGCAATCTTGGTTTCTTTAAAACTCGACATCTGGTTAGTTTCTCTACATAACTTGCATATTTGAAATACCAAGCATATTACTAATTGTAAATTATTTTGCATTTATAATATATTTTAAGTCTTGGTTACATAACCGAGTCTCGGAGATGTTCAAGTTTTAATGTGAAAATGATTCTGTAGCGTTTCAGTATTGCTGTGTGACCCTTTAATTTTACACAACCACATTCATATAATAGCATTTCACTGTAAGTACTCACATTACAATAAAACCACTCACTACCACTGTAGGGCTCAAACCACACTTTCGCTTCTCCCAAGTTGAAATTCTATACTGAGTTGCAAAAGAAAGTATACACAGCTCAGTTACGAAAGAAAGTGTGCACTGATTTTTTTTAGAATTGTATAAATTCCAAAATTAATATATGTTTGGTACCAACATTTTTATCATTCTATTGCCAATATCATGTTGTCATTTGTTTTTCAATGGGTTGAATTATTAAAGGACTGTTGCTTGATATAAAAGAGGATAGAGATGTAAAGTAAAATTTTCAGTGTACACTTTCTTTTGCAACTGAGTATATTACTCAATCTTAATGCCGCGGACTTGAGAATGACATCGCTCTTAAAAACAACAATATTTAGTTAATTATCACAAACAGTTTTGTCACTGTTAAATTGTATCACATTTTTATCACAAAACAAGTTCAGTATCTTGACCTTATCACACACCAAATTATATTGGTGATTTTTTTCTAGAACTAGTTTTATAACGAACAAGTTCTGCAGTTTGTTTTATCACAAATTATGTTTAATCACACGTTATCATCACTAGTTTGTTCACAAACACTGTTTTTATTTGCTAGTTTTCGCTAATTTCCATCTTAGCGTTTCATCTCGTATCTATATCAATGCTTAATTGACAATACCATGTCACTTCAACACATAACCATACAGAGTTCAAACTTTCAGGAAAGGTTCCTGAAAATTAACAAGATACCCACAGGCTTTAAATATATTTTCATAAATGTCCACCTGACTGAGCTTCATTTCATTCCTCAGTATCTGAAACTGCTTAATTCGTCGTATGGCCCTTTCGATGTGTACCCGGGCTTCCGATATCTTTTTGTTGTAGTGAAGTTCATTTTTTGAGAATTGACTTTTGTCTTTATGTTTGAACGAAGGAATGACTAGACGCACACCCACTGGGAGATCATCTTGTATTGTGAAACCTCTGTCTGCCATCACCTTTTCACCTGCATTTAAACTTGTTAAAAAATCATCTGACTCATTTGTTATGAATTTGTCACTAGCTCTTCCACCATACATTTTCGATATGTATGTTATTGCACCTCCCGTATTCATTCCCACTAGAAATTTCACTGTAGAGTGGTGCTTGTAGCTGGAGTGAAACTGCTTATGCGCACTAAGTGACGATGGTGTTTCTGTAAAAAGTTCTGTGCAGTCTACGATAACTCTTACATTTGGAAATTCCTCGAAACAACCGGCCTCCTCTAATCCATCAATTTCACCGGTGGGTGGCATTTTACAAATCTGCTCTAAACTTTGCGCTAGTAGAGTTGTCCATGCTGTGAATATTGACGAAACTGTCGCAGAAGAAAGGCCAAAGCGCAAAGCGCAATCGAAAGTTTGAAGGCCAAGCTTTAATTTTACAAGTGTATAAAACATCTCCTCGTCCAATCGTGTTGCCCTTGCTTTGCCTGGTTTTTTCTTTCCCCGTTCGGCATGATGGCTGAATAGGACAGTTCGTGAACCATGAGGGTATTTCATATCTGTAGCCTTTGGTTCCAAGTATTTATAAAGAGCAACGAACACATCATAACTCAAGCCAGTATAGTACTGAAACAACTTTGGATTATCTTTAATATTATCTAGTTTAAGATTTTGTCCAGATGTATTGAGCTGTTCAAGTTTCTCTGCTTTCATTTGGTTTTTTTCTGCCCCATCTAATAGCACAAAAAGATCTGGATTGTCTCTCAATATATGGTAAGATGCCTCACATTGCTCAGTCACTATGTAGTCATGGTCCTGTGGTTGTGGCACCTGTAAAACAAAGGAAATTAGGAATTATGTTGTTATGTGTAATCCCATTAAAACTCCAATAATTTTATATACCCGGTACCTATATTAACTTTTTTTTACAAGAACTTCCAACTTAATTTGTTTACACTTTTATCTAGACAGTGCCACCATAAACTTAGCTGCAAGAACAATCATAGATCTTAAGGTGTATATAAGAACAATGATTTCGCAGCTTGCGTAAAATAGTAAATATCTACCCGACTTATGTCATAATCTTAGGTGGCCGTATTAATTAATTTAAAAGTTATACATATATAAAATAATACTTCTGCAGTATCGTCCTAGCTGCAATCTGCAGTCTATTTCTTTAAAGCAGTATTCACTGTTTGAGGATTTAGGCAAGGTACATATAGTTCAAAATGAGGCGGAAGAAATCACAGAGTGCATTCAGTAATTATTCAGAATACTGCAATTATACAGTCAGGAGTATTTTTTAATGTTTCAAATACTTGAATGCACTCACACAATTACATTTTTTCGATGCATGTCATGTATATTATAGGTGCAATTTGTATTTCTACTACTGAAATGCATTTCCTATGAGTCTGTGTTACCTTGTAATGTGGAAAGTAGTTCTTTTCATAACTCAATTTAAATGAGGTATGAAGTAATTCTGGTCTTGTTTGTTATTATTAAATACTAGTACCCCTTTTGTGTTTATTTCACTTGCAAAAAATAGACGAGACATGTCAAACATTAAACTACCTCTGATGTTTCATCTAGTGTTGCATCTGGGCTGGAATCTCGATTGTCAATGTTCACCTCATCTGCCAATGGATAAATGCTTTCCAAACACTGAGCCCCTGTATCCAAGACATCATTCTGCAATATTAAGAACAAGCAATTGCATAATAGTATATAAAGCACAGTGTGATGTCTGTTTATTTTGGGAGTGGGTATAACTTCAATTTTAGGCTATATATGATGGTCGATTTTTAGTGTTAGAGGCAGACACTTTTCCCCCGGGTAGAACCACTACTGTAGACCTCCAACCCTCGTCCGATTGAATCGACTAATGTTACAATGCAACATACAAGTCTTGCATAATTCTTGGAACTATTCATTTAAGCACATTTAATTTAAATATTCATATTATAATTCATTTAAATTATTGAAAAAACTCTTGTTTTTGGAGTATCTTAGCTAAAAACACATGTCAAAAAAACAATTTGTTTATGGCTCTAGGAGCAAAATATTCAGTGCAATTTTAAAAAAATAAATATATTTATTTTATGATAAGCAATGAAATACTGTGTTTTATCTCGAAGTGAGAAAACTTTTATATTTTCACTCATGCTTCGCATTCGTGAAAATATAAAGTTTTCTCACTTCTTGATGAAATAAAATATGTTATTCACTCCAAAACCACAAATATCCTCTATATATATTATTGATTGGTGCTAGTTTAAGAACAAATACACAATATTTCAAACAAATAAAACAATTGTCTTCATTTTTCTTACTGAATTCTTATGCTAAAACAGTATACTAGAAGATAATCAGTAAAAATAAACTTTTGGTAAACATTTACTGCAAACTGCAAAAAAAAATATTTTTTAAGTACAAGTGCAAAATAAAACAAGAAAAAATGAAGGGCTTTGAGGGAGATTTAGGAAATTTCTCTTTGTTTTCTCAAATAGCTCATCCAAAAATGTTCTCATTACTTTTTACCAATTTGCAGTAAACAAGTTGTGAAAATATCATTAGCAAATGAAAAAATCTCATACAATTTGGCAATGTGAGATTGTTCATTTCAGATGGTTTTGGACTAGAGTGATCCCTGAAAATGTTATTAGCAACATCCTCAAACTTAAACTTATATATATATATATATATATTTATAATTGTATTAAAGGTCTCATGCTAATATAATTAAAAAAAATGAATTTTGAATTGAATTGCTAATATAACAATAATGTCCACATGTTATCATTAGAGATAATTAGGGTTAATTGTTATTATATTATTTACAGAGCCTCAATATTGACAATGTTCTACATACAACTAGCTAACAATTTATTTCTCTAGGTTGCCAAAGATAATTCCTTTGATCTTCAATTAACATCCTGCCATAAACCAGTAAAACCCCTGCTAGCAGCTGGTGTATATTGTCCAATTAGGGGAAACAAGCCATTCATGTAATCTCAAATAACATCCTGTCATAAATCCCTAAAAGTAATACCTCCCACATCATCTTTAGCCAGTGATATATGGGTATTGACCAATAGAAAGACAGTATTTCACGACATGCTTTCAATGCATGTTTCTGTAACTGCAGTCTTATTTATCTTAATATATATAAAAAAATAAAAAGAAACTATAATAGGAAAAAAATAAATATATATCAAGGACTATTTGCAGCATTAATAATAATCAACTTAAATACACAAATTGAACATAAAAAATCAAGATAAATTAATGCATTATGGTTCAATTTACAATTACTATAACACAATACTGTATTTAAATGGAAACATATCCATAAAAAAGTATAACTTTGCACATGGGTGCGTATTTTGGATAATTTTAAGTGTGGTTGACGTTGAATTCAGAGATCACGGGTTCAAGAATTTTAAAACACCTTTTAAGTTATTCCTTGGAGTCTTCCATCAGGTTGGGCAGTTCATTGAATTGGAATATATACCATAAACAAACATGTACAATTATTTTATAGCAATATTAGGGACTGTTTCCAGGCTATTACTTATGTACTTTGTCTGTTGCTGGGGTGGCTCAGAATAATCCAAGATGTAACTAATTTGCAAGTGATGCATAATTGTATTTGTTTGCGTTAGACATGCTTAAACTACAATTGTTTTCCTTACCTCTTTTTCGAAGTGGGTGTTTCGATTCAGTGGTGTAGCAATATACAATGGACTGAATGGCTGTCTCTCTTTAAATGTTCTAGGGCTGGGCTTGGTTGAAGATCTGTGGGAAAAAATCATGGGGATCTCGTGCCATTTCTTTCTCGTAACAGATGATTCTTTGGGGTTCTCAAAGTGGCAGCTGCAGAGCTTTGATGAACTACTTGGCTGCCACTGTTTTGTTGTGGGCTTACCTTTGATACTAACTTTTTCGACACGAGAAATTTTATTCACCCACACACTTCTAAGCTTCGAATCTGTGGGAAACTTGTAAAATGCGCAGGTTGCATTCCTGTGTCTAGCATGGGAACAGCCTTCAGCGCAACAAAAGTCTCTTTTTCCCATCGCAACTCAAACGCCATTCAATGTTTCATCTATACCGGTCAAATCACAAAATTAACACTTTCTTCCAGCGCATTATGCTCCAATTTAACACTGTCAGTTGAATAAATTATTACAGAATAGTTCCTAATAAACCAAACTAACTATCTGTACAACAGAACTAGACACAATACACTGATAACACTAGTAATTTGCGTTTGTTTCTCCGCTGTCACTTTTGTTTACATTCACTCCAGTGTATTGGCGGAAGTGACGAACCGGAAGTCACGGACACCCCGAACTCGAAAACGAGAGCGGGATTTGAGCGGGATTTGATAATGGCAAAAGGGTGAATAGTGGTTGAGCTGGAAAAGTTGTCTTTTTCACACTTTCAAAGGCTTTGTGATGGAAATATCTATGAAATAAGGTAATTTAAAGAAAATCTGGTGTATAATTCATGAGATATTAGCTGACAGGTGCAACAGGAGGTCTATGGGAAAGTATTTAGTTTTCTGCAACCTATACTCCGAGGAGACTCAGCAGGGAGATAACTCGGGAGAACACGTGAAGTCGGTTGGTCGTGAGAACTACACTTCCGCCATATTCAACCTGCCTATGAGACCATGGTCCGATGCACGATTTTAGACGGTGTAAATACCTCTATATTGGGGACGAGGCGCATTAAACGGCGCATTAAACTGGTCACTTGTTTTATTTGATCAGCTGGGAACCAGTCCCATAGGCATTTCCTGTTTTCATCAATTTACGAAGAAACATTGTTGATAATTGATTGCTTTACACATTTTGCTTAAAGCTATCGGGTTTTGTAAGTATTGTTCTGTTTAAAAGACTGAAACTGAAACTTTGTTGTAACCTCGCGAACGTACTATTTGGCATTTATAGGCCTAATTGTAATATTGATTATATTTCATCTTGTGGCAGATGTGTCTGGCAAACATTTCTAGTCCACTCAGCCTGCGCAAAAACATACCTCAACGTCAAACAAATTGCAACAGAAACAATTCTTTGATTTTCAGTTCAAGTCATGTATTGGGAAGTTATAAAAAAAAGTCTAGAAAAATCTAGATGGGGGAAATGCGTAACATTTTCCTTTTCATAACTAACCGATCTGGTCAAAATTGAACAAATAACAATGTATACTTGATGTGACATATGCAGTCATATACTCTAATTATACGCTCGTTCCTTTGATTTATGAATCAAAATACACATATAGATTATATATAATAGTTAATAAGACGAATCTAAGTAAATATGTGTTACTAAAACCCTATTTAATGGTTATTTACACCATTGACTTACATGATTTTACCCCACCCACCCACCAATCCACAAAAAATAAATTCTGAAATATTGTTACAAATGACAGCTAAATCTAGTAAAAATGAAAGTAATTACACACATAGTTCTATATATATGCGATTTAGCTATTCAACATCATTGTTTTAAATTAACTAATACACAAAGCAGTTATGTTGACTTTGCGGCATTATTAAGACATAGCATATGTTAATTTTTAAATATTATTACATTTGTTATTTTACACATATTTTGCCTTTACAACAGGATGATCACGCGTTCAAGTTGTCACAGTGTCCCTACATGTATTGTATTTCTTATGTATCTTCATGTATGTCAGACTCTGTCACTCTTGTTACATTTGTACAGTTAACACCCCTACACTCCCCACAGGCTATGGAACATTCAAGTCCATGCTTCCTACAAGTACAACGTTTGGTGTCACAGTTCGCTTTACAGTTGCATTTAATAATTTTCAAAAGGCTTTCTGGAGCTGGTGGTAAATGTGTCTTTACTGGTAGTAGCTTATTGCCTACAACTGACCATCCCCACTCTTGTGGTAATAGTTTATCGTCTGAGTCGATCCATTTTTGCACTTGAAAATATACCCTCATGCTGTGGTATTGTGCTGCTGCGGATGTGGGTGTTCCAAGTGAATGCACCTGTACGTGTATTGTGCTTGACATCACCTTTCTTGCGAAGTTTCTAAAGCGCAATAAATCTAGTCCATCAAATGGAACACCGCCATATAGATATATAAGTGCATGTTCTCCGGCTTTTTGTATTTCTTCTTTTGTTTTATCCTCAGTGCAAAATACTTCTGCACACTCCCTAAAGTGTTGGTTATTCACTAGCTTTTTTATTGCAGCACCTTTCCCAACCCCAAATATACGAGACGTGGTATCGCATCCTGTGATCGCATGAACGAAGGGCATATAGCGACAGTTATTGACTCCCAGTGCCATCTTTGTTTGTCTTATGTCCCAAATTTTCATCGCTTTGTATGAAGTCTGTTTCCCTTCTGACTTGAAAAAGATGTTACAGGTCTCCATATTGGCGTGATAGCATAACAGTATGAGAAGATCGGTGTCTTCACCGATCACCATTGTTTCACGAGTTTCAGCACAAGTTACTGCAGTCTTAACAATTAAAAGATCCGCATCGTCTTCGGCATATACAACTTTGCATCCTTTTTTTTCAAGTCGATTCCCGAGCATGTTAATAAAACGTTGTTTGTTTTCAGAGTTTGTTAAGAACTGTTCTTTCTTTCCTTTGAATGGTGTGTTGTCTTTGAAGTTCACATTCGACCCGATGACTCCATGCGTTCGCCGCATATGGGCTACATCCTTTGTTGATGGGGCCATCAATAAAAAATTGTTTGTTTGCTGTGCTCCTACCCAGAATTTTGAGGGTGGGTAGGTAGGTAGGGATTTTTTTTTTTTTTACTGGATCCACATACTTTTTAGATATATAATCTTCGTACGCATTACAAATACCTGCAAAATCTGTGCCTTGTTGCCACGGTATGCACTGTAGTAGTGATCCTCCGTCTAACACATGAAGAACATTCTCAGTAAAAGACTGTCTTCCACAGTCTCCTAAAGCCCATATCGCATCTGCTAATGCTGTTTTTTGTGGTTGCCTTGGAAAACCAGATGGATCAAACAGTGCTGATGGAATACTGCAAAGTTCATACCCAAATATTTGTGACATGTCTACTTCTGATCTATTTGCAGCTGCTGTAAGTCGTTGAAAAAGTAATTGTGGATCAACTTGAATTGACTCGCCATCTAATTTTACTACAGGTTTTGTAGTAAGTGTCACTGCTTGCTGAGATCTTTTGAAAGAATGCTCCATCACATTTTTACCAACCATTGTCTGTACAACCTTCGATCCGATTTCTTTTGCGTTGTAAACATTTACAGATGAATCAGACGCCACACCAGTTTCAATATTGCGTAATGACGGGTCTTGAATAAACGGATTTCTTTCATGCAGAAAAGATAGGAGTATGTTTGTGTCTTTGTAGTCCCTTTCCTTCCTGGTTTGGCCACATTCTTTGTGTTGACTACTTGTGTGATACGCAGTTCCACTAAACTCCTGCATACCGTTATTTACCTTTGCACACGAAGGCAGTGAGAGTAACCACTGAGCTCGTTGTGTTTCTGTCATGCCCTTTCCTCTAGTCATTCCACCATTTGTCTTCACGCTTCTCATTAACACTTGCTCAATAACAAGATCCGTTGACAATCCAGCCCAAAACCTATCAGTTCTACGTATAACATGATGTCCAGATTTAAAATATTGATATATCTCGTTGTTGGTTATCTCAAGCTTTCCCATCACTTGCAAATAAACATATGCCGATTTCAGATATAAAGTGTGTCCAGCAGAGGCAAAATAAGGAAGCATCTGTGATAGTGTTTTTAGATGAAGATCCCAATTACTTGTCCGCTCTGCTTTTATAAATGTTTGCAAAATATCTATCATCTCCATATACTGAATCCAAAGGGCTGCTGTTTTATACTTTTTCAGACTCTGTTTGTATTCAGAGACGTGCTTGTGGATTTTGTCGAGTAAATCAATTTCAGAAATAGACTGAACTCCAATCTTTCCCGAAATAAGGTCATTGTAAATTGTACCGATTTCAGTAATATCGTTTTCATTCGCTGACACTGTATTTTCAGAGGTGCTTTCATTGTCCGCTTCTTGCCCAGCCAGAACATTGTCGGCAATAGATAAGTGGCTTTGCTCATTCTCTGCACCGGGGAGCGCCAGACCAAATAATTCCGACACAATCATTGAATTAAGCGCATTGTCAACTAGCAAATGTCCCCTGATAGCCCTTGCGATTGCTTTCCCACTCATCATGTGAACCACAGCATTTGAAGCGTACACAGTTTCCAATAGTTCGCTAAGACCAGATCCCTGAATCAGATGGCCGATGCATCCAAGATAGCTCATCATTGTGTGGAAACCGCCTAATCTCAATACGACTTTGCGCAGGTTGCTGTTTTCTGGTTCATTTAATATCACAATTAATGCTTTCCAGTACAAAGGCTGATCAAAGGTAATGACTGGATTCATCCCATACTTTGCTGCGTGGTCACCGACAAACTTAAGAGTTGTGTATATACATGACATGTCATTTGGATCCATGTCAATCATAGGCATAAACACTATGGACGATTTTCCTGGGCTGCCGCCTTTTTGAAGCATCTGCATTTGACCTGACCAACCTGGCCTAATAGGCCATGACAATTTGAGAAGTAGATCAAGTTTCCATGTGTTGTCGACCACCTTTAATTCATTAAGTTCTTCAAATATCAATTGTTTCTTCGTTTCATTTTTCTTCCAGTACAATATACGAATATCTCCAGCAGCAAGAATGTCTTCTTTGGTAACATCCATTCTTTTAATAGGTAAATGCTTTCTTGTTGCCGGGGTAACACATGCAATAACTCCCATCCCATGGAATGTTCCGTGACCGTCTAATGTTCTGATATTATGATCCACGTTGTCTGCTACATATTGTATACAACTTCCTGGAATAAAACCAGGTATATCAGTACCTTGTGATACTGCGGCACATAATTCAAACTTTTGAACCTCTGTATAAGAAGCACAGAATCCGAGTTTGTTGAGTGTATCTATCAAGAACTGAGAAGCAAATTGATGATGAAGTTGGACTCCAAGTCCTATTTGAAGTGGTGCAATAATAACTCCTGGTCTAGCTGCTTGGATAATTGCTTGACCAACTGACGCAATCTTGACATCAGCATTCTTCTCAATGAATACAGTTCTTAACAGTAACATTAAGCTCTCTGGTAGATAGTCATTGTTATGCTCTACAGAAGATAGTTCTAAAGGAGAAGGGTACATTGTCTTATTACACTCAGTGCTCAAGAAATAGGATAGCCCGACGCCCGGGGCTCCTCGAAATCCATTCCGGGCCTGTCTCATTTTGCAGACGAGGAGCCCGTCGGGCCTGTCTTAAAAAAAAAAAAAAAAAAAAAAAAAAATCCCCCCAAAAAAATCAGTTTTACTGGATCTCAAGCTCAAGTTCCTCAAGACAAAATACTCCCATGTGTATTGTGAACTGTGAAAACACTTGCAATAAAGTAATTAAAATGTGTTATACACACATTGAAACAATAAAAAGTTAGAATATTTTGATTTTGCCTGGCTTCGTGTCGGCAGTTTGTCACAACTTTGAGGTCACAATTGTTGACATAAAACTCATTATTCTGCTATTAGGGTTGTGTTTTCTTTCCTTTGTGATAAGAAATACCGTTTTTGTCATTAAAAACACACTTATGCATGAAAAAAAATATCGTTATTGATGGTATTTCGATTGAATGTTTGTGAAATGTTCGGGCCGTAAAAGTGCGGTGTCATAGTAGTTCGGATGGTACATAATTTCGGATATTTTTTTACATAATCAAATAAGAAAAACTGTCCTTTACAAATACATGTTGGTGGAAAGAAAAATATATATACTGTATATGTATAAATACAGATATAAAGTATATTTCTATTCATTATTTAAGGTGTAAGGAGTTCCTGGAATCCTACTTTTAAATGAATTCTAGTCTAGGCTCCTAATTCTTTACCTGGAGAAAGTGGTGACAAAAAGAAAAAATATAGCCAGAGGAGGCTCTGATAGTCTCATAAAACCTGATTAAAAGTTTGGCTCCAAGTTTAGCTCCAGTTTCACCAAGTCGGCTCTGATTATTATCGTTTGGCAAAAGTGCTAGTACTCTCCTTTGCATTGGTTATAAATTACTATGTAATATTCTATTCTAACATATTTTAAACGAAATGGTAAATAAGTCCGCTGACCAGGGAGCATAAAGTGGTAGCAAAAAGAAAAATCTAGTCAGAGGAGGTTCTGAGCTTGATTAATACATACGTAACAAATGTGTGCTATAAAAGTGAATAAAGACACATTTCCAATAAGAAAAAAATATTGGACCTTTCCATTTTAAATCAGGGCCTGTCCATTTCAAATCAGGGCCTGTCCATTTCAAATCGGGGCCTGTCCATTTTCAGAAGCAACAAGCCCTGGGCCTGTCTCTTAAAATAATTTTCTTTGAGCACTGACACTCCATTGATTTGATATCAGATCTGATTAGCCTAGCTGCTGCGTTTATAATCGCGATTTTTTCAGTTTCACTATCCCCACTTTTTTGACGCTGGTAGAATTCATGTAGAATCGAAGTCGCTGTCCTCCTTAAAGTAACAACATTGCTTTTACCTTGTATTTCAGTTATAATAATCGATGATCCAAAATGTTCTTGTAATTTCTGTTTCATATAGGTAAGGCTAAATGCAGCATCACCACAAATCTCTAACATTTTGTCAACAAGATCTTTAATCGTAATTTGTTCATTGTCATTTTCCTCAAGGTAACTTACAACAGAGAGAAAACCTTGTGTTAATTCAGCATGAACAGGCCTTCCGCGTGACCGTTTACTATATGTCTGTTTTTCTGGTGTAAATGCATCTGGAATACACTTCTTAGTCCTAAAATTGACACTACAGGACTGATGATATACAGCATCTGCTGCAGGCAAGTCACTTACACTCTCCAGTCGTCCCTGGACCTCATCAGCCCACCTGTCAGCACGTTCACTGCATACTTTGGCAATATTGTTTTGGAAGTCTATAGTTCTGACAGGAAACACGTCTAATCCTCGTTTTTTTCCGGATAATTTTGCATATTGCCCACAAAATAAGCATTTTTCTTTAAAGCTGAACTGCTCACTGCCAGATCTTAGTAAACGCAAATTACATGTAGGAATATGTGAAGTTTTTTTACGATCACGTTCAATGATATTTGGATTACAGTAATTTCGACGACATTCTGTGTGAACATATTGCCCTGGAACAGTGAGTATGGTATCGCCACGCTTAGTGCTTGCATTGTTTATTCCGGCAGACCCTTTCAGTCCTAACTGCACAGTCGATGTTTCGTTCTGTAAACGTTCCTGACAAAGAACACAAACGAGACAGGTGTCCAGTATTTCCATCTAAAATAAATTTAAAAGTAAATTATAAATATTGGATCTAAAATACAAAATATAAAGACATACAACACTTTAAATACTTATATTGTCTAAGGAGTTTCTATATGGAATAGCTTCAGGGTATTAGCTTTAAATTACGAGCAGTGTTGAAAAGGGGATCCCTTGGAAGCAACAAACACAAACAAGAGAGAAAAGTAGCAGACTCGGTTTTATTGAGTCTGTTTATGAGAGGTAATGTTAAATACAACACCTCTCACGCCTCCTAGCGCCGACTTAAGCGATATTCTAATTTAAAGCCACACAGATTGGGCTTGATGATCCCTAATAAGTGAATAAGTTTGCCTTCTAGTTACGCACCTGTTTAACTGTTATCAAAAACAACAGCAATCGTACAATAAGTGGATGCACACTCATTCTGTAGACTCACTACACATAACACGTGGTGTATTCGGGGTTTCCATCTGCAAATACATACACATAGGACTTTCTTAACATATATGAACACAGTAGATTTGAAATTTGACCAAACCACACAACTCAAATATTTTTAATTTTTATTTTTTTAATATAATGGAGCTTATATTACAAATGTATCGTATTTATCAAACACAATAACTTTCCATCACTCTATACATATAAATAGGCATTATTTATACATGTTTTACCATCCGCGAAAACGCAAAACACAATGTTACACATTCAGATTCGTCGTCTGTTTGAATAATTTACGGACGTTTCGCCATTCAAATCAACTAGAGTATACGTTTTGCACATATAATAAACAATACAAAGCAAAGAACTTACCGTACTGAGATACTGTGTCCAGTTTATTTTCTTGTCTCTTTTAAAACAGACGATCCTTGTTCATGATCATAAAGACGCATTGGAAAAGCCTATACATCCAAGATTTTTTTTTATTAATATAATGCATTCTTTAAAGAGACACATGGACTCTTGAAGTGGGATGAATCATCAAAATAATCACGCCGGTTTGATTAACCCAGAATTATTTCGACTTGAAATCTGCCTGATTCTACATTCTCACGTAAATACGCATGTGCAGATTCGTTGATCATACGTTTGTATCCATTTGACAAATTACACAAAATGTAATGGTGTGTTATTTAAGGATTATAGGCCCTCCACCACTTTACAAATTTAAAATCTGCTTCGTCTAAACCACATGCTTTCATTTCAACGGATATATATAGAAAGAGAGATAAGTGTTATATATATGTACATGCGTATGCTATAACACTATCTCTTCTTGTCTCTTTCTGTTTTCTTATCCTTCTTATAAATCGTAATGAAACCGATCTTAGAATTCGATAACAATGGCCCTATTCCAACTACCCACTCCATCATAAGCATGAACACTTTAAAGATAATGCAATTATTCCGGCTAATAATTTACTCGTAATTTAGCACGCTAAACAGTGAAAGTATAACTGAACAAGGCGCGGGTTTTGGGATGAATAAATTATGATGTCACAAGGCGGGTCTTATTTTTTCGGTCAGGAGCTGCGTTCGTACCAATGGATATTTTCACGTCTTAAACACATATTTAAACCCCGCAAAAATATACAAACGATATATTGTGCATATCAAATCAAATATATTTTGATAAAATCAAAGGTTAGGACCACTGAAGGCAGATTAAGTAGATTAAAATGAAGACACCAAGGTGCCCCAATTCGCCATATAAGCGAAGTTTGATTTGCGGCCTTGGGGTCTTAAAGATAAAGCGGCGTCCACGTAATGAATGTATGATATCAAGGGTTCTTTGATATCGAGGCAGTCTTCGTCGTAACCGGCTAGCCCGAAGTCCGGGGCAAGTAGCTTCGATTTCGGGCAAGCAGAAATTACCATCTGCTTGCCCGATCGGGCAAGTGTGATTTTTCAGTGGAATATATTGTTTGAATACAAAAAATAAAATGAAATCATTTAATCCATTTCATGCAGGATACGAATACATTCGTACCTACCCTTTTCATTCGGGATACGAATCCATTCGTATGTAATGACTGTTGTTGTTGGTTTGTTGACATGTAGTTGTTTTCCATGTGTAAACCCTGTATAAAACATGAATACTCTTCAGACAGAAGGCAGGGTGAGCATGCACAGTAAATAAAAAATTGTCTGGGAATTTTAAACACTTCAGGAAGTGGAAAAAAGAGAAGTTTTTCAGCGATTTTTTGCGTCTATTTCCTCGATTTTTCGAGTGAATCGGTAAATATGGATGATAGATTCTATGTTCCGAGCGTAGGGAGATACATTTATGTGTGATTACATGACAAATTATAGTTTATGGATGAAGAAGTCGACGTTTTGGACAACTTTTAGCGAGAGAAAACTGTAAACAACAAATGAATTTAGAGCGAAAGGGACTTTGACTTTTTTTTTGCCGATTTTGACTTGGATGACTATGGAAATGATGAAAATGTTTGGTTTCAGGAGGAATGTGTTAGGGAAATCTTCCATCCAAGCCATCTCAGACAATATTTAGACCATGGGGTGCTTTTTCCAGCACCCTGAAGAAGCAATACCCCATCATTCCTTCAATATGATTTGGGAAGACGATCTTTGGGAATAGTTGGTCACCGAGTTTCCGATACGCGTATGATTTGACCAAATTTATATAAATCAGTTTATCACATAACATGGCTTCTGGGAATGCAAGAAAGTCATGACTTATTTCTCGTAATACACTAGTGTATTACAGATGCAAATGAGAACCGAATCACTGTGTTTGTATACAGTAAAACATTTAATACCAATTGTTTTCATGGTTTATCATACTGTACGTTCAGACGCATTAATTTTTTATCATTATTTGAAATCTTAATTCATAAAACCAACGTTAGTAACGTTAAATTTGGTTTAGTTTGTCGCATTATTTGTAAGGTGAATGCATTTACAACCGCGTAACATAGCGACGTCATGTAAAAAACAAAACGACGTCATGATTTGCCTTACAAATTGCCGCAATTAACAACATTAAATTGAAACTATCATGTCGTAGGTGGGTTATGTGATAAACAGAATCTTACATTCGTGACTGTGTGTTATTGACTTTAATAAACTCGTTGGATAAAAAGATAGGATACTCGGCAAGAGCCTCGTATCCTATCATTTTATCCAACTCGTTTATTAAAATCAATAATACACAGTCACTCATGTAAGATTCTCTTTATAACTTTTGAAGTTAGTTCTCTATGGATTTTAGAGATTCTTTCAGCACTAGATATGACTTAAAATTCCCTTCTATCTACACACTGGGTTATCAGAGAAAAAGTAAATATATCTTACAGAAAATTCGGGTGAAAGTAAGGTAGGACATCATTTTGACCCGATTCGCATGCTCACATATGATTTTTATCTTTATTAAATTAGTTTTTGCATGAATATTGCTTTTAAAAATTATTTCATTGTGTAGGGAATTTAAATATCTACATAATGATATATAGTTTTGTTAATTTATTTTTTAAAATTGACCAAGTAAACCACATTTTACTAACATCACCGAGATGTTATTTGCTGCAGCAGCAGAAACCGCAAAACTGTTCAGATTTAGGGGAATGCCTGTAGAATGAAATGGGTTAAAACCTCGAAATATCCGCATTCTATTGTAAATAAATGAGGGGTTTTTTTCAAACGTATTTTTATCAGCCCCAACCTATTTATATAGAGGCCAATTGGAACACCTTGGTGATTTCCCCCAAAATCACTGTTTATGATCGGATAAAAGAAACAATACTAACAAAATGTGTTTTCTTTTTGTTTCTTAGAAAATACTATATAAAATTCGGGCAAGTTAAAAAGCTTTCGGGCAAGTGGTTTTGCTAGTTTATATATATAACTTGCCCCAATGGGCAAGCGCTGCGAAAAAATTAGCGTGAAGACTGTCGAGGTAGTGTCAAATCTATAAAACCATTTGCATCTCTGCTAAATATGATATTTTGTAGATGTGATGACTTTAGGTACATATAATAAAATAATTGAAAAAATTAAGTATGTTTATCATAAATAAATGGATATTTCCAAAACATGCAAAAACAGGGAACATTTTCTTATGATCTTAAAAATTCAACACCCCTAGTAGTGTTTCCCCCAGCCTTGAAAAAGGGCAGGGTAAATAAAAAAAAAAGGGCATTTTTAATGCGCAAAATTAGTAAAAAAAATCTTTGTAATTTAACTTCGCTTTTACGAGTTTTCATCAATATTCTATATCCACTTCTCTGCACAGGTATTCGGCGCATAATTTGGTCACTATTACCACACACAACCACCCACCCCACACCCACCAAAAAAAAAAATCATCCAAAAAGTCATTTAATAACATTTTAAACGTTTTCTAAAAAAAAAAAAAAATGTGAAAAGTTTTAAAATGTTATTAAATGTACATAATATAATATGATTTTTTTTTTTTAGGAAAGTTTAAAATGTTATTAAATGACTTTTTGGATGAAGTTTTTTTTGGGAGGGGTGGGGAATAGTAGTGACCAAATTACGCGCCGAATATACCTGTGCTTCTGTGTATTGCGTGAATACAAATAAAATAAAAATAAAGTATTTATTTTGATGTGGTGGTATAATGGTATTATTTCATTAATAATTTGTAGTAAAATATGATTTGTGACTCCTGATTCAAAACTTACCAAACAGAAGTCAATAAACCATAATTTACTCATTTGTAAGTTTCACAAACTTTTACAAACATCAAATATTCTATTCATTAAAAAAACAGACAACAACATTTATTCTAGTGTGCAGATCGCGAAAATTAGCGTACAGAAGAAAACAACAACGGTACAACAATATAATTACATCAGTCATTAATTGCCAATCTTCGGTGGGGAGTACCTATCTTGTATCATCTCATCAACTCATCAAAGAGCCGATTATAATGCCGCAGATAATTGTCCGTAATCCGATAATTACATTACGCCTGAAGCGAGAAACTTGTTATTTGGGGAGTGTGTATTCACGGGAACCAATGCTTATCACAAGAGTCACGCGTGATAAGTTAGTTACCTGTAACGTTACACACTGGAAATACCCCATGGCTAAATCTGGTGATGTCGGTTTAAAGGTCACACGACGTGTCAAGTGCGTGTGTGTATTTCCAGAGACTGCAGTCGCGAGCAGTTTTAGAAAGGGCACTGCATGGCGGCATGAAATTAATGCGTGGCGGTATGTAAAGACTGCATGGCGGGGCAAAAAAAGGCGTGCCGACCCGCCCCGCCATTCCGCATTAGGGGAAACACTACCCTAGACTCCATAAAAGCAGTTTCCATTACCTTGCATTTTATAACATTCATTCATTTTTATTCTGATGAGTTCGTCATACATGTACATTATTGTTTCTGTAAATGGTCACTTGTTGCATCTTATACCAGTCTCTACCAAATTCTTGATACCCAATGTGTGCATACCTTGATACCGTAGAACTTCAAAAATAGCAAGCTAAATGAGGGGACCCTTCTTTTCAAATCTAAATGTGACATTTGTACATAAAGTTAATTAAATTGTATACCATTATAACAATTTAGCAGAAGGATCACAGAATGATTTAATGTATCCTTTTTCTTTACATATAATATAGTTTACGCTTTATTTTTTTCCTCAAATCGTTTAAGTACCGTGATACCATAGAACACCATGCTACACTACTAGAAAAAAACAGTTTCTTTCTTTTTCTTTCTTTCTTTCTTTCTTTTTTTCTTTCTTTCTTTCTTTCTTTTCTTTCTTTCTTTCTTTCTTTGATAATGCACACGAGGATCCTATAGGATCATGCTAGCATGATAATTGATTGGTGGTGGCATGTTAAAATATTTATTTTGCAATCCAACTATCAAACACAAACAAATGGAAATATTTGACAACTGCCTGGGCCACCATAATGCATTCGTGCATAAAATACATGTCTACGAACGGCAAGATGATTTTTGATATGCGCTGTCCTCCGACGTGCATACGCGTTTGACTTTGTTATGTGTTGAGTTTCCGCAGAGATTCTCTGCGCTAGACATAAACAATCAGTTTTAACTGATACGCTGAATTTTATAAATGTACAAGTTAGTTACCTAAAATAAAGAATGGTTTTCACACTTAATTTTTTATCCAAAAAAGATTTTGATATGAAATACATCAGTTAAACTGTAGATACTACATTTATGTATGGGCGGCCAAACCCATCAAAACATATAACTTAAGATGATGTCTCTTGTCTCACGATTTAACAAAACAACAGTCCATTCAATCACTTTTGTTTTTTAATTTAACGTCTTGTATGACCGTATGTAAAAAAGCGCCACAGACGTCAAATAAATAAGACTAGGCCACCATGTAAATCTATTTAACACATGTATTTTCCGTTCCTAGTTTGTTGAGTTATGGTCTAAGATGACAGTTCAACATTCATATGTAGATTTGTAGTGTAAAACAGTTTTTACATTAGAATGAGGGAAACTGTGCTTGGAAGGAAAGTGGCCCCTGACCAGTATACATGTATCATGCCAACTTAAAAATAAAACCTTTGATGTATTTTGTCCATTGGTGTGTTGTATTTCCAATGTTGTAAGCATTAGCCACTTTATATTATTCATATATTATTCATGACTGGTTCCTATATAATTGTTTTATTTTCAGGTTAAGGTCGCTTACAGCCTAAGCATGGCAGGCTCATCTCGAGACTTTGATTCGAGCTTGACTGCTGTCCCTGTTGTTATCCAGCCCAAATGTATCAGCAAGAGCAATGGAAATAGTGTATACCTGAATAGTGACTCGTCAGATGGCGAGGATGAACCGCAAATGTCCGGGTCGAAAAAGGCATACCATGGTGCATCCGGGAGGCTACTTGGAATGAGCAAGCCACAGGTATATTTCCATTATTTCCAATTAAATCTGCATACACATGGTGCATTTCCTTTGGTTTGGGGCCTTGGTTTTTGCAGTTGAAAATCTAAGAGACCACTGTTTAGTCTTCTTCTAGAAATTAGCATTTACAACAGTAGGTAATATTCAACCAAAATATGATTTAACCCTTAACCCGCTAAGCAAGACTATAATAGCCCTTGCGTCCATTGTAAATCCAGATCAGCCTGCGAGTAACTCGAAGGCTGATCATTACAATGTCTGGCTGCTGATCAGTCATTTCCCCCAAAACACCCCTTTGTCACATAAATGGAATGGTCTTAATTCAAAGAAAGAACAGTCCATTATATATATGTAGCGGGTTAAGGGTTAATATACATAAGTGCAGCTTATCTTATGTTGGGATTCCATCTGTCATTTAGAGGCAAACAGCTGTATCTATAACTTAAAGCAGTTCTCAGCATTACTTACTATTGTTTTCCCACATCACGAGGGAGAGAGGCAGTCATACCCTGGGCAGTGTTCTCCCCAGGAATTTCTCAAGGCATGTCGCCTTTATCAGAGAAAATATGATTCAGAGTGTATCCTTATACCTGACATCTGTATGTAAGGGTAGTTTGTCAGAGAGATACTTGATTTATATAAACAAGAGGCTAGTGATTCTATATATTGTGTTTTAAAATTATTTGAGCTAATCAAAAATGAAATAATTGAAATGTGTTAATGTCTTTTCAAAATTAAGGCATGTTGCAAAAGCATTTTGGCTGTGAAGGCATGTTAAATGCGACATGCCTTAATAGCCTGGGGAGAACACTGCTGGGTATTAGACATCAATCAATGCCAGAATAGACAAAAGTATACCAACAAGTATGACACATGGGCGTGGTGGGGAATAAGACCAAGCATATAATTTGTCCCGAGAATTTATGTCTATTTTGAAATATTTCTAAGTCACATGTTCAATTATTCCTACCATGGGGAATTGGGCTTAAATTGTGAGTCATAAAGGTAAGAATTATGCACCTATCAATGTTTTCTCCCATCGGGTGTGTAGGGTAGGGGTTCATACCCCAAGGGTTATATAGAAATAAATTCCAGGTAGACAAACAATAATGACACTGGGTTAAGGAAATGTCTGACATCAACTTGTACTAAGCATACTAGAATGTCTTGACTGCTCATTGATGAAATTTTAAGTTGGCTATATATATATATATAGCTTTGTTTAAACAATGAATACTATTTTTATTTTTTCCATTTTAACCCTTAACCTGCTATATATATATAATGGACTGTTCTTTCTTTGAATTAAGACCATTCCATTTATGTGACGAAGGGTGTTATGGGAAGAAATTACTGATCAGCAGCCAGACAGCCTGCGAGTTGAAACTAATTGAAAGTTGACTGGTTCACTAAACTACAAGAATAACGTTCGCTGGCTGATAACAAAGACCGATAAAATTATCACAACCAGTCAAGTTACACGCAGGCTGATCTGGGTTTACAATGGATGCAAAGGCTATTATTGTCGTGCTATAGCGCGATACGGGTTAATACCAGTAAAGCTGAAAATGTGTTTTGAGGTTTGCCTTGCTGGGATACAGTTTGTTTTGCATGTACAACATGTTCCCGTGAATATGTTTGATTTCATTTTTTAGTGGCAAGCCACTTAATGCCTTCAAGGAAATATATAGCTTTGAGAAAGAGAAGTAAATTACACAGGCAGTCTGACACAGGGATCATCATAGAGGGAGACTTGGGAGAAATAATCTACCAAGTCTCTTAAACCTTTCCCAGTTAGAAGTTTTTTCATTATATATTTTCTTCAGTGAGTAAAATTCGAAGAGATCTTATCCCTAAAACTGGCCAAAGGACTAGGTATGATAAGGGACAAAATTGACCCTCAATATTGAAAGTTTTAATGCACAAATTTTAAATATCTAGTTTAGCTACAAATGAACTGAATCAATATTAAAACTCATTACAAGTACGTTTGAAGGCTCTAAATGAGTTTAAGAGCCTCACAAACAAGGCATTTTCTTCCAAAAAATGAGCACAGCTGATTTTTTGTTGAAACAGGTACTTGATAGGGATGCATCATCAGCCAAAAACTGTGTGCTCGGAGGTGCGCTCTATATTTTTAGGATCAAAATCTTGCACAGAAAGGTCGAAAATCTACAAAATATAACAAAATTACCAAAAATGTCGTCTTTAGCTCTACTGATCAGAGATCAGCAGAGCTTTTGCCGTGGTGCGGCGTCCGTCTGTCCGTCCGTAAACCTTTTTTTGTAGCGACTACTCCTCTGAAACTACTGAATGGATTTTCATGAAACTTTACAGAAATGTTGCCCATGAAGTCTAGTTGTTCCTAGCAAAAATTCATGTTAATGTGAAATCCAAGATGGCCACAAAATCTAAAACTAGATTTTTAAAAAACAAGTTTGTAGCAACTACTTCTTGAAAACTCTAAGTGATATTGATATGGGACTTCTTCTAAAATGAACAGCATGACATGATGTTGGTCCTTGTCAAATATCGCTTTGATTCGATGTTAAACATGGCTGCCAGCGGCCATCTTTGTTTACATAGAGTTATTTAATAAAAACTTGTAGCGACTTCTCCTCTGAAACTACTCAATGGATATCCATGAAACTTCACAGGAATGTTGCTCTTGATGTCTAAATGATCCTAGAAACATTTCAGGTTGGTCGGAAATTCAAGGTGGCCGCCACAGCTAAAAATAGGTTTTCAAAAAACAAGTTTGTAGCGAGTACTTCTTGAAAACTGTAAGTGATATTGATATGGGACTTTTTCTAAAATTATCAGTATGGAATGATGTTGATCCTTGTCGAAAATTATTTTGATTTGATGTTAAACATGGCCGCCAGCGGCCATCTTTGTTTACATAATTATATAATGAAAACTTATAGCGACTACTCCTCTGAAACTACTTGACGGATTTTCATGAAATTTCACAGGAATGTTGTTCTTGATGTCTAATTGATCCTAGCAAAATTTCAGGTTGGCCGGAAATTCAAGATGGCTGCCACGGCTAAAAATAATTTTTCAAAAAAAAAGTTTGTAGCGACTACTTCTTGAAAACTATAAGTGACATTTATATGCATCTTTTCCTAAAATGATCAGTATGACATGTTGATGATCCTTGTCGAAAATTAGTTTGATTCGACATTAAACATGGCTGCCAGCGGCCATCTTTGTTTACATAGTTATATAATGAAAACTTGTAGCGACTACTCCTCTGAAACTACTTGACGGATTTTCATGAAACTTGACACGAATGTGGTTCTTGATGTCTAATTGATCCTAGCAAAACTTCAGGTCGGTCTGAAATTCAAGATGGCTGCCACAGCTAAAAATAGATTTTCAAAAAACAAGTTTGTAGCGAGTACTTCTTGAAAACTATAAGTGATATTGATATGGGACTTTTTCTAAAATGATCAGCATGACATGATGTTGGTCCTTGTCGAAAATCATTTTGATTCAATGTTAAACATGGCTGTCAGTGGCCATCTTTGTTTACATAGAGTTATCTAGTAAAAACTTGTAGCGACTACTCCTCTGTAACTATTTGACGGATTTTCATGAAACTTCACAGGAATGTTGCTCTTGATGTCTAATTGTAGCGACTACTTCTTGAAAACTATAAGTGATATTGAAATGGGACTTTTTCTAAAATGATCAGTATGGAATGATGTTGATCCTTGTCGAAAATTATTTTGATGCGACGTTAAACATGGCCGCCAACCGCCATCTTTGTTTACATAGAGTTATATAATGAAAATTTGTAGCGACTACTCCTCTGAAACTAAGTTACTACTTGACGGATTTTCATGAAATTTCACAGGAATGCTGATCTAGCTATCAAAAACCTATCAGTAGAGCTTCAAGGTCATTGACCTCTTGTTTGAGGATCTGTTAATTCTTCAAAATAAATAAAATAAATAAAAATATATTTAGAAGATAGAATATGATCAATTTACTTCAACATGCACAACAGATTATATGTAAATATATTTTTTTTGCATTTTGAATATATTGGGGGCCAAAAATACCCCATTATCATACCTTGTCCTTTACCCCCTTTTTGACAGCCTGAATATTTTGTAAAATATGTTTTTCTATCTATATGATTATACAGAATGGTAGCACATCTAGGAATGACTCGGAGATAATTGAAGAAGAAGATGACTCAGATTTAGAGGTTCATTCACGTATGGGTGATTTCTTCACAGCCCCGTGTAGGGCTGCTGAGCAGGCAGAGGAGTTTGTTAAGAAGGTATGGGAGGCAGGATGGAGGGTCGTTCATCACAATTCCCTGCCCAAATGGCTCAGGGATAACGACTTCCTGCGCAATGGTCACCGTCTGCCATCCAACTCATTTATCGCTTGTTTCAAGTCGATATTCCGTATTCACACTGAGACGGGCAATATATGGACACACTTGCTAGGTAAATATTTAGGCACTTGCATTGTCTTTTAAAAATGTCGTCAAATACTTGACATTAATAAAACTGTTTTTCTTAAAGTTTACTTGTTACCTTTTCAATATGCCAGTAAATCCAAAAGAGTTCAATTGTAGCCATCTGCAAGATGTGATCCTGTATCGTCAAATTGTAGGCAGGACTTTCCCCAGGATTTTTTTAGGAGTGGTGGCTTTTTTTGCCAGTTGAAACGAAGAGATTTGGCGTATATCTGGTATCAAGGAATGAATGAAATAATAAAACTTATTTTATTATATTTTTATTTCAAAATCATTTAATAAAAAATGATAGCATCACTTTCTGACAGAATAAAAGACATCACATAGCACATATATTTCTGTGTCAGAAACTGTTTCAGTGATTATATGATATAATCACTGATATAATCACTGAAACAGTTTCTGACACAGAAATCATGTAACTACAAAATCTTCACTGAATTGCAATAAGCAAACTGACGATTTCTCTTTAAAGTTCCCGAGAATATCGATTAATTAGCATAATTATCAAGATAGTAATACACGATAACAAATCAGTTAAATATGCTACTTTAATTTTTTTTGATTTGAGTTATTATTAAATGATTACAAAATATCTACCTCATTCATTATACTTACCTACCAAGCTGACGATTTCAATGTTGATTAGTGGTCGTAAAATCATTCTACTAATACACGATAAATGTTCAATTAAATTATCCATTAAAACCCGTCATTTATCCCCATGCGTTACAAATACCAATCAGCGATACTGCTCTCAAATTTAATTAGCGGCACTCGCTCCCCAATCATCTTTTGTTTACACCCTGCATATACCCTGCCAGACATAACACACGCCGTGTGTATTTAGTAACACGTGACCGTCTTTACTGCATCAACTCGCGTCATAGCTTCAGGTATTTACACACAGCCAGGTAATCAGCTGTTTAGTAAGGGAAAACTTGAAATGTTGATAGGATTAAGGGATCGCGACAACTGATTTAAAGCATTAAGGCGTGGCGGTAAGTCACCTTCTGATTCGAAGGCATCGCAGGACCGCCACGCCTTAAATGGCTGGGGAAAGACCTGGTAGATATTCCATTTTGCTGTTGCAATTTTGATTCAGGTAGCCATGCTTAGTTTTAGTATTTAATAAAGATCAAAAATATCTCTGTGGCCGGGATGGAAAAATTGTTGTGTTTGAAACCGTCTCGCCTCCTACCGTTGTGAGTTTGAATCCCACTGGGAGCTCACCTTATCAAGTGAAAAAGTGTTGATTTTTGCAGATGGTGGGAGGTATACAGTACTTGTTTTACCCAGGAAAAGAGGGTTTTCTGCCTCCACCACAAAAAAGTCAACCATTATATAATTATAGTCTTAAAAATGTGCTGAAAATAAGGTAAAACACCATTCAACAAACGAATCAATAAAGATCAGTTGCTTCAGGTGAGCCCATTATTGTGTCACATGGTACAAAATTTTCATCACGTGTCTATTTCAGGAATGATCGCTTTTCTTGGTATAACATGCTATTTCTTGACTCGTCCATCGCTGGAGGTCCAGTGGCAAGAGAAAGCTGTGTTCTCTGCATTTTTTATTGGCGCCATTCTTTGTCTCGGCTTCTCATGGGTGTTCCACACCGTGTTCAACCATTCACAGAAGATTGGCAAACTGTTCAATAAGTAAGTATCACTAAATCTTCTTTTGAAAACAACATCTCACTGTCCTGTTTTAATGAGAAAAAGAAGTAAAAAAAATATCCTTAAAGGGAAACAACTCCAATAACAAAACTAGTCAAGTTCTACATGCCGTCCCTTTATTTACAGATAAACTGTTCAAGGTAATCTGTATCATTATGAATTTTGCTATACACATTAAGTCAATTTATTGGCTTTGTGGTTCCTTCGGATCTAAAGAACTTTATAATACGGTATCCATATTTTTGTCGTATGTATGGAAACAAGATTCTCAGTTTTGTCCGCTTGTTTGTTTATGGAGCACCACTATGAAACTAGTCAACGTGTCATCTCCGTCCGTCCGTTCGTTCATCTGTCCAATCGTGTCCGGTCAATAACTCGGACATTCCTGGACGGATTTTCAAATAACTTGGTACAAGTGCTCACCAAAACAAGAAGATGTGTCACGCGCATAATCCTGGTTCGTGGCTCCAAGTTCAAGGTCACGGACACATTTAGAGGTCAAAAGTCGAAACCACTTTGGGGGCATTTGTCACTGAAATTCTTGTTCATTCTAATATTGTATTTTGTTCCGTAACACAGTTTTATTACTTCCATTTTTCAGTTTTGAATGGATTGTTCCCAAACTTCATATACACATAACAACTGATGACTTATGTCCCTCTACATCATACATTGTTGATGCCTAATTTATTATAGAATTATGGCCATTTCTTTGACTAAGAATTTTCAACTCCATAATGAATTTTGTTTGGCTTTCACTTCAAAAATGTTCATGGATTGTTATTACACTTAGCATACAGTTTACACGTGATGATAAGATGTGTGTCTCTGCATTAAGGGTTTTCGATTCTGCAATTTTTTACAGTGTAATGAATCTTTCATTTACTTAGAATTTTAATCACATTAAAAAATTAACAGTTTAGACAATTTTGATTTTTGATTTTGCCCATTCTTATTGGCTATATCAAAAAGGTCAAGGGTATTCATCATGTTAGTGATAGTTCTAGTAGTAATTTTGACCTCATCTCATGGCTCTTATGTTTTATAAAAATATGTATAGGGAATTTTTCACAGTAGGCATATATAGAATTTTAATCACATTAAAAAATTAACAGATAGTTTAGACAATTTTGTTTTTTGATTTTGCCCATTCTTATTGGCTATATCAAAAAGGTCAAGGGTATTCATCATGTTAGTGATAGTTCTAGTAGTAATTTTGACCTCATCTCATGGCTCTTATATTTTATAAAAATATGTATAGGGAATTGTTCACAGTAGTCATACATGTATTTCGAATCAGGAACAGTTTTTTTACAGTCGTTCTTCCAAGATCTTTGACCTCTTGTTTAACCCGCTATTTATAAAGCACGACTATAATATCCTTTGCGTCCATTGTAAACCCAGATCAGCCTGCGAGTAACAGGGTTTACCAGCTGCTGATCAGTCATTTTTCCCAAAACACCCCTTTGTCACATAAATGGGATGGTTTTAATTCAAAGTGTGTGTGTGTGTGTGTGTGTGTAGTTCTAAGGTTTTAGGACCCTCCGCCAACTAAAACGCTCGGTAACCCGGGTCGCTATGGGCACAATAGAGTCTGGTCCGTTTTTTAATTCAAAGAAAGAACAGTACATTATATATATGTAGCAGGTTACGGGTGAACTATATATCCTTCGTATGAAATTTTATCAGTTGCAAGTTTTATCTGTAATGTAACATGCTTTATTTTGTTGCCTTTGTGTTGCAGGTTAGATTATTGTGGCATAGCCTTCCTGACAATGGGATCATTTGTACCTTGGCTGTACTACAGTTTCTACTGTCGGCTAGGCGTGAAGATTATCTATCTTATCCTGATATTTCTACTCGGAACAACGTGTATTATAGTTTCTCTCTGGGACAAATTTAGCGAACCTAGATTCAGGGCTTTAAGAGCAGGTTTGTACTAAATATAATTTTCATTGAATTGAAGACTATAGAGATTGTGGCAAAGTTTCTAAACTGTCGAGACCCCCACTGCATGTAGATTTTGCAGATTATCTTAAGGTTGGTCAGGTAAACTCATACAAGAAATGATTTTTGTCTAAAATATAGTTTAAACTATTTGGATATGATGTCGTACCCATACATGAAATGCATGTTAAAAATATTTTCTTTGCTTTCTCTTAAAATCATGTTGAAATTTAAATTCAGATTCATGATTTTGGAGTAGTTTTTGTTAAAGTCTTTTTCATCAACATTATCAATACCAATATCAGGAACATTTCCATCATCACCATCACCATCATATTAAACAATATCAGCATCATCATTTCATCACCATTTTCATTACCAATATCGGCATCATTTCCATCATCACCATCATATTAAACAATACCAGCAGCATCATTTCATCAATATTATTATTACCATGTATCGACATCAATATCAATTCCATCATCAGTATTTATATCATCACCATCATATTCAACAATATTATTATTACCATTTATCGGCATCAATATCAATTCCATCATCAGTATTTGTATCATCACCATCATACTCAACAATATTATTATTACCATGTATCGGCATCAATATCAATTCCATCATCAGTATTTATATCATCACCATCATATTCAACAATTTCAGCATCATCATTTCATCAACATTTTCATTACCAATATCGGCATCATTTCCATCATCACCAACATATTCAATAATATCAGCAGCATCATAACCAATATTCTCATCAATATCAATTCCATCTATACCTCCACAATATCATTCAGCATGCTTATAATCATCATTTACCATCATTACCCCTCTCATTTCATCATCATCATCAATCGGTATTATTTTCGTAAGCTTTGCATCCTTAAGCTTAACTGTATCTATGTTACAGGGGTGTTTATAGCATTGGGACTAAGTGGTGCAATACCTGCCCTGCATTTTGTCATCACAGACGGTTTCTGGCATGCTGTAAACGAGGCGTCGCTGGGTTGGCTCTGCTTGATGGCAGTGCTGTACATCGTGGGTGCCGTCATCTATGCTGTCAGAATACCAGAGAGATTCTTCCCTGGAAAGTTTGATATTTGGGTGAGTTTTTAATCGTTGGTGTTTACTTATTGTGATTCATTGTTCTGGAATCTTAAATGAGGACAAGTGGACCGAATGGAGTAAAAAATGGTTTGCATGTAAATAAAAGAAGACTGTAAGGGAAATGATTGGCGAAAAGAAATGTGTAAATCTTGATCAAACTTATAAATTAGGATCTTAAATGAAATTTTTCTGTCTCAGTATCATAGAATTACTTACCAATATTGGTTTCGTTAGCACACTCGCTTCTCACCAACACAACTGGGTTTCGTTCCTTGTCTCGGCTATTAAGTGAGAGATTGAGTGTGATGTGATTGCCCATTCAGACACTTTGGTTTTCCACAGGTTGTCCAGTTTTCTCCCATATCATGACCATTCTACTTTGGTTTTCCACAGGTTGTTTAGTTTAGTCCTATATCATGACCATTCTATTTGGGTTTTCCACAGGTTGTTTAGTTTAGTCCTATATCATGACCATTCTACTTGGGTTTTCCACAGGTTGTTTAGTTTAGTCCTATATCATGACCATTCTACTTGGGTTTTCCACAGGTTGTTCAGTTTTGTCCTATATCATGAACATTCTACTTGGGTTTTCCACAGGTTGTTCAGTTTTGTCCTATATCTTGACTATTCTGCTTGGGTTTTCCACAGGTTGTTCAGTTTTGTCCTATATCATGACCATTCTACTTGGGTTTTCCACAGGTCGTCCAGTTTTCTTCTATATCATGACCATTCTAATCCTGTCATTCATGCCATTGGAAGAGATATGTATAAGCTATGTAGCATGTTTAGTAATCATTGTAAATTAAATAAAGTTTATACTGTACGAACACAAAGTATTTTTAATTAGGTACTCTTGTGAATGTAATTTAAATTCTAGTCTGACACGAATGTAATTTAAATTCTAGTCTGACACAATTCATTTTGAATTGCCATTTTTCATCAATTTCCAGATTTGAAGAGTGAGTATACTGCAAGACTTCAAGTTGAAAAAAAAAAAATGCAAACATTTGTCAAATTATTGTCAGGTCACCTATCCTGTAATCCAAGCTATTGATATACTGACAAATCTTAAGAACATTTTATTGTCCTAATTAACCATTTTACAACTTTTCAAATAAGTTTTAAGCAAAATTTGGGATTTTCTCTTTTGGTGTATGGGGTGAGGACTATTCCATTAAAACATACCTGGGATTCCAGGAAGGCAATTTAATAAACATCTATGGATGAACCTTATTTTCCGAAATTTGAGTCTTTAATAAAGCTCAATTTTGCATCTGTGGGTGGGTGTTCAATTTCAAAGGTAGCGCGGCGGATTTGTAACTGGAGGCCCCGGGTTCAATCCTCCGTGGTGCCACTGAATTCCGTCGGTGTGTCCTTGGGCAAGACACTTTACCTTAGCCTCGTCCGTCGGATGGGGACGTAAACCGGGCGGTCCCGTGTATCGGTCTATCCTCCGAGCACGTTAAAGAACCATAGGAATCTATTCGATAATAAGAGTAGGGCAGGTTCCCGGATTC
Source organism: Cyrtodaria siliqua (assembly GCA_037043455.1). Lineage (NCBI taxonomy): Eukaryota > Metazoa > Mollusca > Bivalvia > Adapedonta > Hiatellidae > Cyrtodaria > Cyrtodaria siliqua. The sequence goes on along the minus strand of JAWPHD010014671.1, from coordinate 19,480 downwards.
CTATGTATCCTTCCCCTCTCTCTGGGGCGGCTCTAAATAACCTATACTGTGTTGATGAGCCGTTAAACAACATTCAATTCAATTCAATTTCAAAAGTGCCTTCCTGGGGTCATGTATCTTTTTAATGGAATAGCCCTGAAACATTTTGCATAGAATTAACAGGATTGCTTTGTTTTTCTCAAATCTTTTGTGAAAAGAATATCAAAATAAACAACAACACTGTTTTAATACAAGTTATAAAATATTAAAGATAAAATGCATGAAATGAGTCAAATGCATTTTTTTTTTCAGTTCCAGAGCCATCAGATATTCCACGTTTTTGTGCTTGCCGCAGCTTTCGTCCATTACCACGGTATCATACAAATCGCCCACTATCGTCTCACCATGGGTGATTGTCTGGAATCGGACATTATGTAAACTTTAGGACCATTTGTGGTTTAACACAAAGACATGAGAGCAGGTTGACCAAACTGGAATCTTGAATAATGACTAGTCGACCAAACATAGCACAAAATGATTTGCATGTAAATAGAAGAAGACTGTAAAGCAAATCATCGGTAAAAAGAAATGTTTACATTTCTATCACATAAACATTTCTATCAAACTTGTAAATGGGGATTTAAAATGAGTTCCCATTTTATAATACAAATTGTAATTGGAATAAAGTTTAGGTAGTTTCAGTGCAATTTTTTTAACAAGTTTAATAACAATGGAAATGAATTGAAGACTGTATAAATATTATACATGTACTGTCCTATTTGTTTGAAAACTGTTGTTACAATGTCAACACAGTACATCATTTTGTTGTTGATGTTTGCAAACTGTTGTTACAATGTCAACACAGTACATCATTTTGTTGTTGATGTTTGCAAACTGTTGTTACAATGTCAACACAGTACATCATTTTGCAAACTGTTGTTACAAGGTAAACACACTACTGGCTGTATACCAGATATCGTCATTTTTATGATAGTTCTTTAATATATCTAAATCAAAACTAGTCATCTCATAAATATTTTTGCCGGTAGAGAAGCTTACCCCTTTGCCGTAAATATTCTGTGTTTACATTGATCCTAGTGTCACGTGACCGAATCGTTAGAGCTGAATGTAGTAGTTATCGTCATGTTCAGTTTAATACCGAATAATCCATGTTTGGGATGATGAAAACGTGTAGTAATTAATTGAAACGTACATATACCATTGTAATTTACTTCACTTCAACCTTAATAATTTAAAGGGAAATAACTGTCCGGAAATTTACATTGATTGACATGAACTAGTTGTCTCCCTTGGCTGAAAATGTTTAGCACATGCTTTCAGTTTTTGGGCATGTCAGATTGATTCAATGGTTCGACGTAAAAGGTCAGCTATTTTATAAGGAAATTTTCATGCGCATGTGCATTAGCGCGTGATAATCCCCGATTGTGTTTTGTTTATAACGGTATTTATATAGGTAAACGGGTTGGTTTGAAAGTGTATGTTAACATTTCTATAGTGTTTTTGTCCTCTCCAATCGTTTGATGATAGTGTGCAGTGATTTGTAAAGTGGGGTCGAAAAATAATCACAACATTGAGCGTTTTATTGATAATGACGAAATCTGGTGAATGACGATAATTGGTACACAACCAGTACATCATTTTGTTGTCAATGTTTGCAAACTGTTGTTACAATGTAAACACAGTACATCATGTTGTTGTCGATGTTTACAATGTAAACACAGTACATCATTTTGTTGTCGATGTTTACAATGTAAACACACAGTACATCATTTCGTTGTCGCACAAGGTGATATTACGTATCTGTTTTGGGAAACATGTTGAGATAACATCAATTGTGTATTTAAATACAGAGAGCATTATCATAAATGTCTAACAGTCACAACAAAGGCTGTGTAGAATGTATTTGGGTAAATATATGGACATATTAATGTGTGTTTTAGCTCTGAAATGTAAGATTTATTTAAACAATATTTTATTCAAGTAATGAATGGAATTAGACAATAGGCAATGCATATGTTAGACCCCTCCCATGAGTATGATGAAGATTTCTAAGTTGTTACATGTAGAATATATAACGGACAGTTATTCAGTACTTGTTCAATGTACTGAAAAAGACGTAAAATGCAATTCAACCAACATTTCTTTTGTATATGCATGAATGAATATGATAAAACTACTTGCTACCATTTTGATTATGCATAATCCATACGCTGTAAATTTTTAACAAAATTTGATTGGATTAAAATGTCTGCAGCGTCACAATAATTATCTTCCGAATACTAGCTGTTATAGTTAGGTCAGTGACAACAGTGTGGTGGTGTTTACCTCGAGGTCGTTATAGTTGGGTCAGTGGTGGTGTTTACCTCGAGGTCATTATAGTTGGGACAACGGTGGTGTTTACGTCGAGGTCGTTATAGTTGGGACAGTGGTGGAGTTTACCTCGAGGTCGTTATAGTTGGGACAACGGTGGTGTTTACCTCGAGGTCATTATAGTTGGGACAACGGTGGTGTTTACCTCGAGGTCGTTATAGTTGGGTCAGTGGTGGTGTTTACCTCGAGGTCATTATAGTTGGGACAACGGTGGTGTTTACGTCGAGGTCATTATAGTTGGGACAACGGTGGTGTTTACCTCGAGGTCGTTATAGTGAGGTCAGTGGTGGTGTTTACCTCGAGGTCATTAGAGTTGGGACAACGGTGGTGTTTACCTCGAGGTCATTATAGTTGGGACAACGGTGGTGTTTACCTCGAGGTCGTTATAGTTGGGTCAGTGGTGGTGTTTACCTCGAGGTCGTTATAGTTGGGTCAGTGGTGGTTTTTACCGCGAGGTCATTATAGTTGGGACAACGGTGGTGTTTACGTCGAGGTCGTTATAGTTGGGACAGTGGTGGAGTTTACCTCGAAGTCGTTATAGTTGGGACAACGGTGGTGTTTACCTCGAGGTCGTTATAGTTGGGACAGTGGTGGTGTTTACCTTGAGGTCGTTATAGTTGGGACAATGGTGGTGTTTACCTCGATATTTTTGGGAACAAAAATTGTATCTCGTGTTAGGTCTCATTTGTAGGTTTTAGTTGAAATCTTTTTTTCTATAAAGCAGTGATGAGCAGGTGTGGACCAGGACTCTTGAGTCGAAACGTAGTATTGGACTATGTTGGGGCTGCTTGTTTCAGCCAAAGTATTTTTTAACTTTTTAGATACAATTGAATTAGAACCTTAATAGTAGAAATACTTTTTTTGTTTCGAATTTCTATCTATAAATGATGTAAATGTGTTAGATAAATCTAAACTAAGACGCCCTGAAAGTTGCAATGCGAAATGTTAAAGTTTACTGAAGTTATTTTGGATTTCCTAATTTTCTGCTGTCCCAGCAACAAAGAGTACACTGGAAAGTTAAAGCCCTATCAAAGTATTTGGGCTGTAAACTATTTATTTCTCAACTGATTTTCAAAAACTCAGTATGTTTATTTACCACTAAAAATCCAAGTTCCAATGGTATATACTTTATATACTAATAAGTGTATTTAAAATTGTTCATGTAAATGCTGAAAACCCTTTGGCAGAAACATGCGCCCCAAACTAGAGCTTGTAGTCTGATAATTAACTAAACAGAAATGTTATTGGTGTAACTACAGGTAGGCACGGCACTACAGATCTGGGGCTAGCTCCAATTTTTCAGCCTTTGAATGACATGTCAACTCTGCACATGTAAGCTCCAATTTGTCAGCCTTTGAATGACATGTCAACTCTGCACATGTAATTCAACCTGGCTATGCCACTGAGTTTATGCATCATATTTTCATTTTATTGTAAATTGTAAAGTCTTAATGTATTGAATTGTATTTATTTCCAGATTATTATTGTTAGGCAGTATATAGAGGATCTTGCATGAGCGTCTTTTTTTTTTAATATTGAATTTATTAAACGAGTTGGATAAAATTAAATTGTGTGAGGCTGTGCCAAGCATCATATCAATTTTATCCAACGAGTTTAGTAATTCAGTATTAAATAGACACGAATGTGAGATTCTTTTTATCACATAACTCCAAAAAATCCTCATAAACAACATTAATTAGTGTAGCTGCCTATATATAATATTGTACGTTTTATGTTGACTCGGTCTTCCCAATACGATGCTAGACAACGAAACTTCCTCATCGATTTCTATAATCCGGTATTTTAATGGTTATGAAAATCAACGAGACAATTCCAGTGTACTCCGAGCGTACTCAGAGCTGAACGGAAAAGACCAAACGCTGATTCAGCCTTCATTTGCATATTTATTTCACTGGTGTAATATATATCATGGCTTTATTACACTCCCACACTGTAAGTTATGTGATAAATGTATAAGGGCTATTCCATTAGAAAGATACATAGGACCCAAGGAAGGCACTTTTAAAATTGAACACCCATCCATAAATGCAAAATTGAGCTTTATTAAATATGTTAAAGAACCAAATTTCGGAAAATAAGGTTCACTCATAGATGTTTATTAAATTGCCTTCCTGGAGTCCCAGGTATGTTTTAATGGAATAGTCCTAAACATTCTTGAGTACTAACAGTGCAGATTTATTGTTATTTGGATGTTAAGTTAGTATTACTATAGGAAGAATTTCTAAATAAATTGATAGTTTACTTCTGGGCCTGGAAGCCAATCTTGCTTTGTATTTAATAGTTATACACATTTCCTGTAACGTATCAAAATATTGGCTATTGTGATATTGGTTTTATTGTTTGCATGTGTTTGTTTGCCAGCTTTTACCTGTTTTAACATAAAACTTTATCTGTGTGTTACTTTATCTGTGTGTGATCTCTGTGTGTATAGATTGTAATGGAAGTATTAGTTTGGTTTCTGTCACACTATATAGGTTGACCTTATTTATAATTATATTTGTGTTGGGTACCTCTTCTTTTTTTTTTTTGTATTCAAATTAAGGACAATTGTTAAGAGCAAACTCACCTTTCCTGCAAGTTTGATATCTGTAGGATAATATTTGTGGCTTTTAGAGACTGAAACAGGTCCATCAAATAATAGCAAAGAGCCTGCACTTTCCTATTAAACAAAGGCCGGATATTAACTTTGTTTGCATGTTCACATTTTATTTTGGATTTGCCTTTACCAATTACACGCATTAGTCAATAAAACCTCTCAACCGGCCGGTTAAGTTGGTTAACTACGAATTCTTCCAACTATAAGTCTCATATGTTTCTTATATGATTCTCAAGTGACACCTTTATATGATACTTCTATAAGAACATTTTATATGTGAACCTTATTAGTATCGTATGAGAATGATATAATAGTTTACTACTGTTTTTTTCCTGAAGATTATATGAACATGCGTGTTAAAAAAACGAAACTTACAAATTTATTCTCATATGAGCATTATATGAAACTCTCACGATATAAATATCATATAAACCATTTTATTTGACAATTATTTGTGGCTCCTTTTTTGTCGCCTTTTTAAAGAAAATGCGATACATAGGGATCACTTTGTCGTCCGTCCGTCATGAAAACTTAACGTTGGCTATAACTTTCTCGTTTCTTGATATTTCTTCATCAAATTTCAATATTATACTCATCATGACAACATCGACATGACCATACTAAAATATAAAGGTCAAGATCACACTGAAGGACATTATATGGGTTAAATAATAATTTTTGTCTTCACGAATACTTAACATTGGCTATAACTTTCTCATTTCTTGAAGACAGAATATGCTTATTGTTAACCTTAAAGAGGCTCTACCTATATCTTTTTGTCCACCAATTGATATAAACTTTACTTAATTATAAAGAGGACTATGAAAAAGGTAAATGGCAATAATTTCGCCCAATGTAATATGCGTTTTGCTGGGGAAAAACAGGATTGAAAAGATCGGATTTTTGAAATTGTATTCGTAATTGTTTTAGACAAGCCGATTGCGGAGATTTTCCGATCTTATTCGTTTACAATCGGAACTACCTCGTCTGATTAGCGAAGAGTTCCGATCGATTCGTTTGCTATCAGAACTGCGCCGAATAGTTTGTAATTGCATTGCGCATGTCCGAGAAAATCGTAAAAACTCGTTCTCCGGCAGGAATAAACAGCTGGGCAGCATTTTATTCAAGATATTGTTTTGATCATAATTAATAATTTACAGAACTGGAATACGAACCATGTTTCTTCTTAGAATAATCATAAAATAGCTTCGTATACATATAAATGCAGTAATATTGAGTATTTAATATTTTACATTAAAAATCGCATAGATATAGGTAGTGCCTCTTTAACGGAGCCGTGTACCCAGCCGTTAATAGAAACAACTGATTAGAAACGTACGCTTCGTATTTAGTTTTTAGTTTAAACTTATTTATTTTACATCGATTGTAACGAAAGCTCTATGAACTTATTTGAATCACTCTCGATGTCTTCCTGGGTATTCTTGTATTTAAATAAACATTACCTGTGTTATAAATAAACCAATTGCGTCTGCACACTTCCTATGTTTAATGTTATTCAGTTTATTTGTTAATAGCCTAATTCTCCAAGTTGTAATGTTTCCAAGTGCTTCGACAACTGTTTCAGTTTATGTGTTAATAAGCATATTCTGCCTTTAATATTTCTTTATCAAACTTTCAGCATACACTCATCATGAGAACATCTACATGACATTCAAAAACATAAAGGTTTAGGTCACACTGAAGGTCATCATTATATGGGTTAAATACTCATTTTTTTTCTTCATGAAAACTTAACGTTGGCTATAACTTTCTCATTTCTCATTTCTAGATATTTCTTCATCAAACTTTCGATACATACTCATTATGACAACATCCACATGACCATACTAAAAGATGAAGGTAATTTGTCAAGGACATTTATCTGGGTTCAAAAAACCTTGTTATAATGACAAAGCGCTGACAGGCGACATGTGTTCTGCAGAACACCCGTCTAGTATATATACTCTGTAAAAAAAGTTTTGGACCATGGCAGTGTTCGAACCCGTACAATGATCGCTGAACCATGACATTCGACCATAACCCTTATTATCTCAGTGGATAATTCACAATAGATCAACAATCAACAATAATTATCGTTTACAATGAAAGTTTGCGAAAAAATAATAATCTTTCTATTGTTTACTCGAATGTGTCCGTAACTGTTACTTTGTATGGACTTTGCAACATTTTTTACAGACCCTTTGTGTATTCGCGATATTTTTTCCAAATCAAATCTTGTTTGGAATTTAATGTTTCTGGTACCAAATTAACCGGGTAGGGTAGACCTTGGTTACTAAAAAAAGATTTGTCCACTAGTTTTATTTTTATATGACTTTATATACCCTGGTCCAAAACTTTTTTTACCGAGTATATTAAAGAATCGTAAGCGTAAGATAATCAATGATTCTAGTATGGGCATGTAATTATCTGTTTATTATATATGGCAAAATTGTCTGTGTATAGGGCACTTGCAATTCTAATTTATCTCATCTAATAAATTAACCTTGCTTATAAAAGTTTAATTTACATGAAACAATGTTTTCTTTTGTATATATTTTATCTCATTGTTAGAGGAACAATATGTGTTTCATTAATATTATATACACAAAACATGGTTATAGCCCAGATTTTTCAGAATAACTGGTGAAATTGTAAATCTAGCAGCTGTACATGAATTCAGTGTTGCAATCAAAATAGAGTACATAAACGTCTTTGCTGAATTTGTCAGTTTACAATGTTTTGAATATAAAAACTGCAGTATTTGCAATTTGTAAAACGTAGAAGTGAGCGTGCACTTAGCATTTCCAACTTGTCATCTGACGCAATTGTGAATTAAATTGCGAAATCTGACCTGCCGTGTGTTTGAGATTTTAATTAAAATTATGTCACCTGCTGGTTAAGACTGTTTGCTGTTGGAAAGAATTTTGTCATTTAGTATGAAATTAATACCATTGCAGATGCATGTTTTGTATTCAGTGGAGTTTCTTTTTTAATTGTTAGTTTAATTGAGTTTGTGCTGTGCACGTCATGTTTTTTTGAGTGGAGTTTATTGTTGCATTGCCTGTTGGCATGCCTCCAGATTTTTTACAGAATTAATATTCCCCAGACTTGGAATATGTGTTTGGCATGGGGAGAAAAGGTGTTCTGCCAAATAAAACTGTGGTATGGCATTTAGTTCAGGTTATATATCCAATAATAAAAACAAATAATCGTTTTAAGTAAAAACACGAAAATCAATGAAACTGTTCATTAAATGTGGGTTAATGGTATAAAATGTTGAGGCGTTTCATTTCAGACCCATTCTGGTAGACAACTTTTAACTAGATTGGGTAAGGTATATATAGAGATTATTTAACTGCTGGGATCGATTGTAGGGAAATCCTTCACTCATTGGTATGCATGTTTTGTTTTTTCACTCACTCGCATATGCTCGTTCATGAAAAAACAAAACACGCCTATCATTGAGTGAAGGATTTCCCTATAATCTAACACAGCAGTTAAATAATCTATTTATAACATTTTAAATGAGTTTATGCATGATTTTAACTGGAATTATTTGCTTTTTTGAACGTTTTCGGTGGATGACGTCGAAGTCAGCAACACTTTTTTGACGTCATAACTCAATGTCACAGTTAGTTGTTTTTGTGTTCGGAGCGATTATGAATATTTTTTCACTGAGAAATCCCAATCTTTCACCGATAAAAATGTAATAAAAGTAGTTCACCAACAGCACCTTATTTTTCTAAACAGTAATTTGAAATTTAGTTCTGCTCATTGACCACACAGTTATTTGTTTGCAAAACCACAGCCGATCTACAAATAGATCATTTTTCTTGTTACAATTGAATTAAATTGTGTTGTTTAACGGCTCACCAACCCATTGTTGAGGTAATTTTGAGCTTCAACAAAGGGTACCATCCCATACTCTTACCATCAAATCACAGGGTACCATGCTATACTCTTACCATCAAATGAGTTCTTCTGTTTTTTTAGCTCCACTGACAGTACGGTTTATGCCATGGTCTTTTGTCGTCTGTCAGGTGTCTGTTAACTTTTTGATGTCAACCCTCGTTTTTCATCCGATCGTTATCAAACTTTACCCGATTATTAATATATCAATGAAAGCTCAGACGAGTTCAAAAACCAGCCAGATCGGAGTTGTTGCCCTTGAATTAACGAAAATTGCTATATTGTGTCTTGTCAGTCAACACTCTAGCGCCTCCAATTTGTATCCTACCTTTACCAAACTTTGCCAGATTGTTGATATTGATGAAAGCTCGGCAGGTTCAAAAACCAGCTCTTGAATTATTGAAAAATATGTGAACTTTTTGATGTCAACACTCTAGCACCTTCGTTTTTCATCCGATCTTTAATAAACTCTACCAGATTGTAAATATCAATGAAAGCTCGGACGAGTTCAAAAACTGCCAAATCTTTTGGGATTGACATTGATGTTAAATCAAATAAATAATCTGGACCTGTATTATAGGACTCAACATGTAGACCGTGGCCTTCTAGTTTAAAATAAGTACTGATGGGAATTTTATGATGACAGCCCTTGTTATAAGTGCCATTTTAGCAAGTAGAGCGTCCACAGGCCCTCTTGGGCCTCAGTATTGTTTAACGTGCTTGGAAGATAAATTCTGATACATGCGACTGCATGGTTTTGTCCCCATCGGACTGCATGGTTTTGTCCCCATCGAAATAACGGAAGTATGTTGCCTAAGGACACGGCAAAGTAACCAGTTGGCACCAGTGTAGCTTGTATCCATGACCTGTGAATGCAGAGTTGAACATGCTATCCTCTAGACTACTGGGCAGGTCCCTTCCAATTACAAACATATGTAATAAAAAGCGTGCTAATGTAAAAGCTGTTGTTTAATCCATGGAGAAAACCTCATCAGTAAGTATAATCCATGGATAAATTTTTTATCATCTACTGGCAATAAGGTAAAATCTCAACATCTTGGCAATGGAAAATTACGAATATTCAAGTTTGCCTTGTGTCCCTTTAATAGTAAACTACAGTATTATTGCAAGACAAATTAATTTTGTATATAACTGTGAAGCACCAATGAAAGTGATTGTCTATTTATATGTATAAATGTTAATTTATCGATTTCATTATTATTTAAAGACTGAAAATAAATGAACTATTGAATTTTAAATACCAAATATGGCTATAAAAACGTTTACCTATTTATACAAGAATTTGTGTTTTCTGTTTCATCAAAACTAGTTTATTTTCAGAGACGGGTAACTAGCTTATTTGTGCAGACAGGTAACTAGCTTATTTGTACAGAAAGGTAACGTTTATTTGTACAAACAGGTAACTAGTTTATTTGTACAGACCGATAACTAGCTTATTTGTACAGACAGGTAACTAGCTTATTTGTAGACAGGTAACTAGCTTATTTGTTAACAGTTAACTAGCTTATTTGTACAGACAGGTTACTAGCTTATTTGTACAGACAGGTAACTCGTTTATTTGTACAGAAAGGTAACTAGCTTATTTGTACAGAAAGGTAACTAGCTTATTTGTACAGAAAGGTAACTAGCTTATTTGTACAGAAAGTTAACTAGCTTATTTGTACAGACAGTTAACTAGTTTATTTGTACAGAAAGGTGACTAGCTTATTTTTACAGGCAGGTGACGAGCTTATTTGTACAGACAGGTAACTAGTTTATTTGTACAGAAAGATAACATGCTTATTTGTACACACATGTTACTAGCTGATAGGTACAGACTGGTATTTCAAAAATGCCTATGCATTCTAATACCTAATATGCAGCACACGTTGTTATTGTTAATACTGTTAAACACTTCTATATTAGATGGTATGAGCTTGTATTCAATGTTTTTAAATTGTTAAATCTTATTCAGAGTATGAGATCTGAAATTGTGGCGATAATAAACACCTTCTGGAATAAAGAAATTGTCACGTTTCTTGGCACTCACAGGTGATTAGTGGTTTGTTAGTAATTTAATTATTTTATGCCCCTGCAGGCTGGGGCATAGTAATCTCACAGTCCATTTGTCTGTTCTTGTGTCTCAGCCACAAACACACCGTCACATGCAGAGGGGTAGGACCTCCCCCCAATTCATATTAATTTTGTCATTTTTTTTCATGCTCATTCAAGGTCTTTGTCATGACAATGCGTATGCAAACGTGGAAACGTGGCTCCATCGTAAATTGAGTGTCAAATATAGAATTTGCAGCAACTCTGCAATTCTGCAGGTAAGAAGGTTCTAGGCCCATTCTCCATATTTTATCTTGATGTAAATGGAGGATGAGCCTGGCACTTTCATTCCTGTTAGGCGCCATGTAACCTTTCATGTGTTGGTGCACCTTAAAACACAATTCAATCAATTCAATTAAAAATACTTAAGGAAATTTCATGAAACTTTACACAAACGTTATTTCACAATGTGAAGGCGTTTCACACATTAGAATCCTGCCCATTTCTGAAAGATCAAGATTAGATTTGGAGATAATATATACATTTATTAAGTGCAAAAACCCGCCACCAGTGAATGACCACCGCCATTTAATGTGCAGAAACCCGCCACCAGTGAATTACTACCACCATTTAATGTGCAGAAACCCGCCACCATCGAGTGAATGACCACCAGCATTTAATGTGCAGAAACCCACCACCAGTGAATTACTACCACCATTTAATGTGCAGAAACCCGCCACCACTGAGTGAATGACCACCACCATTTAATGTGCAGAAACCCGCCACCACTGAGTGAATGACCACCACCACTTAATGTGCAGAAACCCGCCACCACTGAGTGAATGACAACCACCACTTAATGTCCACCACCACTGAGTGTATGACCACCACCACTTAATGTGCAGAACTCCGCCACCACTGAGTGAATGACCACCACCATTTAATGTGCAGAAACCCGCCACCACTGAGTGAATGACCACCACCACTTAATGTGCAGAAACCCGCCACCACTGAGTGAATGACCACCACCACTTAATGTGCAGAAATCCGCCACCACTGAGTGAATACCCACCACCATTAAATGTGCAGAAACCTGCCACCACTGAGTGAATGACCACCACCACTTAATGTGCAGAAACCTGCCAACACTGAGTGAATGACCACCACCACTTAATGTGCAGAAACCCGCCACCACTGAGTATATGACCATCACCATTTAATGTGCAAAAACCTGCCACCACTGAGTGAATGACCACCACCTATTAAATGTGCAGAAACCCGCCACCACTGAGTGAATGACCACCACCATTTAATGTACAGAAACCCGCCACCACTGAGTGAATGACCACCATCACTTAATGTGCAGAAACCCGCCACCAATGAGTGAATGATCACCACCACTTAATGTGCAGAAACCCGCCACCACTGAGTGAATGACCACCACCACTTACTGTGCAGAAACCCGCCACCACTGAGTGAATGACCACCACCACTTAATGTGCAGAAATCCGCCACCACTGAGTGAATGACCACCATCACTTAATGTGCAGAAAACCGCCACCACTGAGTGAATGACCACCACTATTTAATGTGCAGAAATCCGCCACCACTGAGTGAATGACCACCACCACTTAATATGCAGAAACCCGCCACCACTGAGTGAATGGCCACCACCATTTAATGTGCAGAAACCCGCCACCACTGAGTGAATGACCACCACCATTAAATGTGCAGAAACCCGCCACCACTGAGTGAATGACCACCACCACCTAATGTCCACCACCACTGAGTGAATGACCACCACCACTTAATGTGCAGAACTCCGCCACCACTGAGTGAATGACCACCACCACTTAATGTGCAGAAACCCACCACCATTGAGTCAATGACCATCACCACTTAATGTGCAGAAACCAACAACCACTGAGTGAATGACCACCACCACTTACTGTGCAGAAACCCACCACCACTGAGTGAATGATCACCACCACTTACTGTGCAGAAACCCACCACCACTGAGTGAATGACCACCACCACTTAATGTGCAGAGACCTGCCACCACTGAGTGAATGACCACTATCACTTAATGTGCAGACACCTGCCACCACTGAGTGAATAACCACCACCACTTAATGTGCAGAAACCCACCACCACTGAGTGAATGACCACCACCACTTACTATGCAGAAACCTACCACCACTGAGTGAATGACCACCACCACTTAATGTGCAGAAACCCACCACCACTGAGTCAATGACCACCACCACTTACTGTGCAGAAACCCACCACCACTGAGTGAATGACCACCATCACTTAATGTGCAGAAACCCGCCACCACTGAGTGAATGACCACCACCACTTAATGTGCAGAAACCAACCACCAGTGAGTGAATGACCACCATCACTTAATGTGCAGAAACCCGCCACCACTCAGTGAATGACCAACATCACTTAATGTGAAGAAACCCGCCACCACTGAGTGAATGACCATCACCACTTAATATACAGAAACCCGCCACCACTGAGTGAATGATCACCACCACTTAATGTCCCCCACCACTGAGTGAATGACCACCACCAGTGAATGTGCAGAAATTCACCACCACTGAGTGAATGACCACCACCACGTACTGTGCAGAAACCCTACACCACTGAGTGAATGACCACCATCACTTAATGTGCAGAAACCCGCCACCACTGAGTGAATGACCACCTTCACTTAATGTGCAGAAACCCACCACCACTGAGTGAATGACCACCACCACTTAATGTGCAGAAACCAACCACCACTGAGTGAATGACCACCATCACTTAATGTGCAGAAACCCGCCACCACTGAGTGAATGACCAACATCACATAATGTGCAGAAACCCGCCACCACTGAGTGAATGACCATCACCACTTAATATACAGAAACCCGCCACCACTGAGTGAATGATCACCACCACTTAATGTCCCCCACCACTGAGTGAATGACCACCACCAGTGAATGTGCAGAAATTCACCACCACTGAGTGAATGACCACCACCACTTACTGTGCAGAAACCCTACACCACTGAGTGAATGACCACCATCACTTAATGTGCAGAAACCCGCCACCAATGAGTGAATGACCACCTTCACTTAATGTGCAGAAACCCACCACCACTGAGTGAATGACCACCATCACTTAATGTGCAAAAACCCGCCACCACTGAGTGAATGACCACCATCACTTAATGTGCAGAAACCCGCCACCACTGAGTGAATGACCACCACCAGTGAATGTGCAGAAATTCACCACCACTGAGTGAATGACCACCACCACTTACTGTGCAGAAACCCTACAACCCTGAGTGAATGACCACCATCACTTAATGTGCAGAAACCCGCCACCAATGAGTGAATGACCACCTTCACTTAATGTGCAGAAACCCACCACCACTGAGTGAATGACCACCATCACTTAATGTGCAAAAACCCGCCACCACTGAGTGAATGACCACCATCACTTAATGTGCAGAAACCCGCCACCACTGAGTGAATGACCACCACCACTTAATGTGCAGAAACCCGCCACCACTGAGTGAATGACCACCACCACTGAGTGAATGACCACCACCACTGAGTGAATGACCACCATCACTTAATGTGCAGAAACCCGCCACCACTGAGTGAATGACCACCACCACTGAGTGAATGACCACCACCACTGAGTGAATGACCACCATCACTTAATGTGCTGAAACCCGCCACCACTGAGTGAATGACCACCACCACTTAATTTGCAGAAACCCGCCACCACTGAGTGAATGACCACCACCGTTTAATGTGCACAAACCCGCCACCACTGAGTGAATGACACCACCATTTAATGTGCAGAAACCAACCACCACTGAGTGAATGACCACCATCACTTAATGTGCAGAAACCCGCCACCACTGAGTGAATGACCAACATCACATAATGTGCAGAAACCCGCCACCACTGAGTGAATGACCATCACCACTTAATATACAGAAACCCGCCACCACTGAGTGAATGATCACCACAACTTAATGTCCCCCACCACTGAGTGAATGACCACCACCAGTGAATGTGCAGAAATTCACCATCACTGAGTGAATGACCACCACCACTTACTGTGCAGAAACCCTGCACCACTGAGTGAATGACCACCATCACTTAATGTGCAGAAACCCGCCACCAATGAGTGAATGACCACCTTCACTTAATGTGCAGAAACCCACCACCACTGAGTGAATGACCACCATCACTTAATGTGCAAAAACCCGCCACCACTGAGTGAATGACCACCATCACTTAATGTGCAGAAACCCGCCACCACTGAGTGAATGACCACCACCACTTAATGTGCAGAAACCCGCCACCACTGAGTGAATGACCACCACCACTGAGTGAATGACCACCACCACTGAGTGAATGACCACCATCACTTAATGTGCTGAACCCGCCACCACTGAGTGAATGACCACCACCACTTAATTTGCAGAAACCCGCCACCACTGAGTGAATGACCACCACCGTTTAATGTGCACAAACCCGCCACCACTGAGTGAATGACACCACCATTTAATGTGCAGAAACGCGCCACCACTGAGTGAATGACCACCACCATTTAATGTGCAGAAACCCGCCACCACTGAGTGAATTACCACCACCATTTAATGTGCAGAAACGCGCCACCACTGAGTGAATGACCACCACCATTTAATGTGCAGAAACGCGCCACCACTGAGTGAATGACCACCACCATTTAATGTGCAGAAACCCGCCACCACTGAGTGAATTACCACCACCATTTAATAAATACAACTAATGAACATACATTTCATCTTCACGAGCATATATTACAATAAGAAGGTGTCGCGCGCAAGAATCAGGTCCGTACCTCAACGGTCAACGTCACACTTCGTTAGACATTTGTCTCTTCTGGGATGTCTAGTTATATGCTAATTAAGACTTGACAAGGACTCACGTCACGATTTCTTGTTATATACTCATTCAAACTTTACAGGGCCCTATGTCACTCTGTCTGTAATACTACGGAGTCGTAATGACATGGTTGGTACATTTAATAACAAGGTCCGGACTTCGCGTTGTGATTTCCATAATTTATTGGTACATATAAATCAGTGCGAACAATTACGAATTCGTAATACGCTATGAACATCCTGTTATGTATATACATATCCGTTTCGTATAGTGGTTTTAAGTACTTCCATTTGTTAACTATTTAAAGAGTCCCTATTATTAAATGTTTTAGGTTTACAAAGTATCATAGTATTTAGGAACGTTCAAATGTCCAAATCCCCAAATTATGTAACGCTGAACAACTGCCCTACTATAATAGCTTTCATAGTATAGTTTAACTTATCCCACACCCTGTCTTAGACTGCGGGGATCCATCTTGTGGATACAAGACCGACTGACTATTGAAACTGACTCCACTCCTGAACCCCGTACTCTCTACTCTGCTAGACTTTCCGTGCGCTTAGTATTATATTAGAAGATTCCCCCCAGACTAACTTTCGGCAGTTAGTCATGCCCCACATATGGACATCGACCTAACGCCATGGTGATTACATCATTGTATGCATACATTACCCACAATACATTTCGGCAAATGGTCTCCCCTAATTTCACCCCCAAAATTGAGAGTTTTCCCGAAACTTCAAGAGAAACTAAGTTTAGAGCAGGTAAACAATAACAAGTGTTCAGATGATTAACCAACAACTAACTGACAGTAGTAGGAAACTCCCATTGCATGACCAGTTATAAGAGAGGCCGTCCCAGTGGGGGCGGGGTCCTTGTTCCCCAGATCCCTTAAATTAATGGCCACTGTTCCGCAGTTTCCAAAGTTCCTCAGAAGTATTTTATCCATGTTCCCTAGATCCTTAAAAGTATTTACATTGTTCCCTAGATCCCCGAAAGTGTTAATCACAGTTCCCTAAAGTACCCAATACTGTTCGCTTAATATCTCTTATAAATGTAAAACACATACTGTAGTCTTCTCTGGACTGCTTTTACCTTTTACACACCATAATAAAAAACACAAGCGTTCTGTATTTTTTTATATATATATATATAGCCTCAGTAATAGCTACAATTATAACGTTCAGATTCCTCGTATTTCATATTTGCCTTTATTTTTCACATCATTTACTCAGGATCAACTAGACATCAAGAGCAATATCCTTGTAAAGTTTCATTAAAAGTAGTTTCAGGAGCAGTCCAGCAAGTCCGTTAGCGGCCATGTTTGATATCGAATTAAAATGAATTTTGTGTAGGATCAACAATATCTCATGACAGTCAATTTGGTAAAGGCTCCAAATCAATACCCTTATGGATTGTGAGAAATAGTCGCCACAAAGTCATATTTTTAAAAAAAATTTTTTAGCGATGGTGGCCATCTTGATTTTTATTTGGACCAACTAGACATCAAGAGCAACATTCTTATAGAGTTCCATAAACATCCATAAGTAGTTTTTGAGGAATAGTCGCCACAAGATTTTCCTGTATAACTCAATGTAAGCACAATTGTCCGCTGGTGGCCATGTTTGACGTCGAATCAAAATGACCTTTTCGTCAAGGACCAACATTATGTCATGCTTATCATTTCAGTAACGGTCCCATATCAGTAACACTTGTAGTTTCAGAAGAGTAGTCGCTTTAAAAACTTCTTTCTTAAACATCTATTTTTAACTTTGGTGGCCATCTTGGATTTCACATCGACCTGAATTTCAAGGTTTCATGAAAATCTGTTTAATAGTTTCAGAGCAGTAGTCGCCACAAAATATTTTATGGACGGACGGACGGACCTATAGACGGACGACTCTGCACCACGGCATAAACTCTGCTGATCTGTGACAGTAGAGCTAACAATGGACACACATAAACACAACATCTTAATGTTTATCGCCGTGCAAACGCTTTCAGTTGAACATGAAAGTCGAAATTCTCTGTTAGACATCCTGTTGAGCAATGGGCGCTACTGAAAACCGTCGTAAAACGTGATGCTGTAAGCCGTTCAAAGCAATCAGCAGTGAACAGCAGTCCAAATGTTACGTTTTAAAAGTGAATAATATGTAAAACGTTTGTACTTAATTGTTTCTTTTTTTTCTTTTAGGGCACTGTTCCCTAGATCCCGAAAAGTAGGCCTTTAATCCCTTGATCCCTTAAAGTAATTGCCAATGTTCCCCAGATCCCTAAAAATAAATGACCATGTTCCTCCAGATCCTCAAAACTCTGGGAGGCCCTCAAGAGAGATTAACAGGGGAGTACTTTAACTCTAATTGTGTTACATTTATAAACTGTTATTAGGTTAAGTACAATGGCAAGACTATAGTGTTACATGTCTTGGTAAATGCTAATTCAAATTTGTCAGGGACCTACGTGATGCTGTCTTGTTTATTCAGACTTAAAAGGTACCAACGTAACGATGTCTTGTATAGACAAATTTTACATTCATCGTTATGTCTAGTAATAATGTTAAAACAGCATGGTTACTTTCTACACGGATGAAGCTTTTTTGTCGCCGTCCGTCATCGTGTCCGTCCGTTGCGGTCGCGATGAGGACCAAAGGTCAAACTCTTATCCGGCTAATAACTTAATGCATGATTGTATCTAACATATATTTGGCAAATGGAGACGAATTGTCACGTACAATTCCGCCAACTTAGGGTCAAAAACAAGGTCACGTCGAAGGTCAAATATCAAACTCGTGTCCAGGCCATTACTCATCTGTACATGATTGGACCAAAAAGAATCTGGGCATAAAGGTTCACCACATAACACATTTTGGTTTAAACAATTGTATCCTTCTGAAAGCTTGCTTAATTAAAATTATACTCTTTTAATTTAAACATCTACATGACGAGTAGAAACTAACATCTACATGACCTACATGACGAAAAGAAACAAACATCTACATGACGAGCAGAAACTAACATCTACATGACGAGTAGAAACTAACATCTACATGACGAGAATAAACTAACATCTACATGACGAGTAGAAACTAACATCTACATGACCTACATGACGAAAAGAAACTAACATCTACATGACGAGCAGAAACTAACATCTACATGACGAGTAGAAACTAACATCTACATGACCTACATGACGAAAAGAAACTAACATCTACATGACGAGTAGAAACTAACATCTACATGTCGAGTAGAAACTAACATCTACATGACGAGTAGAAACTAACATCTACATGACGATTAGAAACTAACATCTACATGACCTACATGACGTAAAGAAACTAACATCTACATGACGAGCAGAAACTAACATCTACATGACGAGTAGAAACTAACATCTACATGACCTACATGACGAAAAGAAACTAACATCTACATGACGAGTAGAAACTAACATCTACATGACCTACATGACGAAAAGAAACTAACAACTACATGACGAGCAGAAACTAACATCTACATGACGAGTAGAAACTAACATCTACATGACCTACATGACGAAAAGAAACTAACATCTACATGACGAGTATAAACTAACA